>LKTO01000102.1:0-116707 GCA_001399465.1 Hymenoscyphus scutula | reverse complement strand
CGGCAGTCCTTCCGCAAAGCCTCCCATTGCTCCTGGGCTGTCCCAAAGTCGATAATCTTGTTTTTCATCGTAAGTGAGCAATAGCTCATAATACAACTCCTGGCCTTGGCATTCTTGCGTCTCCATGCCTCCTGAGGTGACAGTGTTCCAATATCAGTATCAATACTGACGTCCTGAGGCTGAGAGGGACCTCCTGCTCTTGTTGACATGCGTGGTGCAGGGGTTGCAGAGCTTGTGGTACTGGCTGGTCTTGGTTCGTCACCAAGGACAAGGTCAAGAAGTCCTCTTGCTTCGAGCAAAGAGCGTACTTCTTCAGCCCATATTCGGTAGTTGAGGGCTCCTGAGAGCTTTGGTATTTTTGGCGATTTGTCGTCGTACGACATGCTTGACCAATAGGATATGCAGGCTTGAGGTATGATATGATTGGTTGAAGCAGTGGTGCTTCCGGGCTCATAACCTGTTGGATTGCAGGACTTTCAGGAGGGCAAGAGTAAAAAGACTTGAATTGCTTGCCTTGCTCTAGAAGAGCAGAGGGCACATATATAGAACTTTGCAATAACCATTGCCGTACCCATCTACCGTGAAAAACTCTTTCCTGCCGGCATGCCCGACGGGCATACCGATATCTCATAAGTGGCTTAATATAACAGATATCACCGTACCTATCAACAGTGTCCACCAAACAGGCTCGATCTCCAGCAAGAACAGAAGTCACACAATGTCCCGTATGAGTTGCCTTTGTGACGGCATAGTCTCCAGCAAAGAAACGATTCCTAACACTGAGAAAATTATCGATGAGAGCTGTATTCGCACCGAGAAAGTCACCATAGGGAGTTTTTCCGACCAATGTGCGGGCATGGTCCCCGTTGTCGTTGTGGCAACCACACGACCGGTTACTCTGCTGTGCCTGGTAATGGTGACAGATCAAGGGGCCGTGATCAACCAGAAGTCCTTTCGCAACGAGATCCATCACTAAAGCCCTGTCCTCCTCAAAACTTTGTCGGACGACGGCTTGATACAGGAGCGAAAGGATTACTTGGTGATAAACCATGGCTGCTAGATATTTTCGTACAGCGAGAGCTCTGGACCAGTCGATATCATCGTCCGTTCTGCCAGCAGTGGTCTTGCTGAGAATGAGATTCCAAGGTCCCCCCAAAAAACTCTTTTGATCCATGGAATGTCCATTCTCTAACCCGAAGCGAGTGTGACGGGTACCGTAGCCAAATTTCCTGCCTGTGAAATGAGCCTTTTCCATTTGTCTGAAAGCTCCGTTGGGAAATCTCTTGTCTCCCTTTTTATTCTGACTGTTCTCATTTTCTTTGGCAGGCCAAAATCGTTCAAGGGCCTCGTGCTCGCTCCTTTGATCATGAATGGAATCAATCTCGTGGCTCGGGGTGCCAGTTCGAAAAGGCCCTCGCGAGCTATCAAAAAACAGAATCAGACCTGTCTTCAAAGAGTAATGAAGAAAATAAAGAACTTACCTTGGTCCCTTAGCTCCTTTGCACAGATCTGGAACCTATGCTGATATGCCGGTGCTAATCTCAAGTTCCGGTCTATAGTGAACTCTTTCATCTTTGCCACGCAGTGTGTTTCCTCCTCTGGACTCATATAACCCTGGAAGTCAATGGGGTGTAGTAGTTCCACGTCTTCCGGTTCTTTCCAACGAACGTCCTTCATTGGAATTTCTCCTTGTGAAGCAAAATTTGTATCTTTGCTGTCGTAAAGAGGGTTGGTAGAATTGGTGGTATTTCTGCTGGAGTCTTTATTGTACCTGAGTCCTCTCCAGTCGAGATAACCCAGTCTGTCGGTCTTGTGCATGCTGAAAAGATAACGACCGCTACCAGAACTTCTTTGCACTCCTGAGATCAATTGAATTCCGGTGGAAGGGAAGGATTTGCCATTCAAAGCATCTCCTAGGAACGGTTAGTCAGATACTTCGAAAAACACTTAAATAAAACTCACGGCGATCCTGTCGAAACAGTTCTTGAAGGATCCTAAGGCCTTCGGCGCACAGGCTATGCTTTTCTTCTTCGTATGTTTGATAAGAGCAGTCGGATTTGTTTTGCCATACCTGCTTTCTTTCTAGTCGAATACTTTCCAACTGCTTCTGCTCTTCAACAGGCAGTGGGTTGGTGGGCACAGGATATTTTGTGCGGTCGACATGTGGGATGTTCGTAGTCCCTATGTAAGATTTGTACAGCTTTTCATCCTCTCTCTGCACGTCCACTTGAGGTGGATTGTTGGATTTTGGGGTCTTGTTTGGTCTACCTTTCGCCATTGTGTTCTGTACTTGTTGTTAAGCGAGTTGGTTTGGTGGTTCAGCGTTGTGTAGGACGTATTGTAAGTAGTTGATTTGCTATGCTAGTAGTTCCGCTAGTAGTTGTGCTTTATGGACGTGTTGAGAGGGAGGTTAACATGCTCAGCAATTTATAGACGCGATCGGCAAAGCTTCGTTTGTTTATATATGAGCTAATATATTTACCACCTGTGGACAGAGATTACTGGACGCCAACAGAACTTGAAAGCCAATGAAAACACCCCTTTCAGCTGAAATCCATTTCCATTCTACAGGCGAATGATAATTTGAGGATCCCTATGCCTTGGAAATGCACGTTATAAATATATATTGTTGAAGTCATCAATTCAAGATATAGTTTAAGATGAATAAAATAATCGCATTAACCGCTCTTTTTCCCCTTGTAAGATCAATTCGCTTCCAGAAATTTGAAGAATAATTACCGGTTTTTAAACGAGTGGTGATTTATATGTTGAGTTGATTGTTAAGCTATGAAATTCTGGTGAATGGAACTACGTCAACAAGAAAACTTCAAATTTTGGAATGAAAGACGAGAATGGTTCTCACACGCTCTGGGTTCCCCCATTTTTTTGTAAACGCTGGTAGGTAATCGATGACAAAGTGATGCTGTGGATAGGAGAATTGGGTGAGATGTATGAAAAAAAATCAATATATAAGCAGAAGCCATGGCTTTCGAGACGCGTTCAAGAAGGATCGATAGAAGGACAGTCCGCTAGAGCAAGCTGATATTCATGGGTCAGTTTTTCTCCCACTGAGATAATTCTAGCTAGCACCCTTCCATTTATAAGTTTGATAATGCATCAAATCCTAACTTTCTGCTCTCGTTGATATAAAATATATAAATTCGGCCATAACACCGGTGTTTAGTCCATTGGTCATCGTTCGGGGAGGACAATTATTCCTTGCTCACGATCTTGGTAGTTATTTGGGAAAACTAGTGGGGGAATTTATAAGGATTATCGCGGGGAGGGAACGGCAACTCAAAAAGGTGTTATTTAATAAATGGATAATCAAGAATACAATGAATAGCTAATTTGTAGAAGTTTCTTGGAAAAGTCCCATAATAATTTATTTCCTTTCTTTCGAACATTTAAAAGACCCTCTGTTTTACCCCTCCTGTTCCTTCAATGTTGTTGTGGATTAAAAGCTATGTCCCCAAAAACTAAATTTTTCGCCGTCGATTCCTGCGGCTTTGCTGGTTTTTGGTTGACTTCGCTGAGAATCAAACAGGGCAAGCTTCGCCAGATAGTTTCTCAAACATTGTTGCGTAACCATCAAGCTTAAACTCCTGCTTTTTATTCCAAGGGAACCTTTCCTTCTCGAAATTCTCTAAATTCTTTAGCTCGAATCCTTTTAATTCATAGAAAAGACCAATGGGTGTTCCCTCTTGGTCTTCGGTCCAGGACTTGCGAGCGGTTTTTCTTCTTCTATTTTTCACGGCTCTTGCTTCTTCGAATTTTGTGAGAGTCGAGTATCCCTCCACATGCTCAAGCATTGTGAGGCGGTGGAACTCGCTTCTTTCTTCGGTGGTGCCGTGTTCCAACATTTCCATGGCCTTTCCCTCTGCCTCCAGCCATGTTATGGTTAATTCCTTCTCTTTTTCGTACAGGTCGGCAATCTTCTTGCCTTCTTTTTCTAGCTTTAAGCTTCGTTGTTCGAGGAGTCGAGCTTTCTCTTCTTTATCCCGTACGTAATTGATGTTGTCGTGTTGTTTCTCTATGCCTTGCTTAGATGTAGAGACTAAACTAGCTCGAGTCCCCGCCAAGATGGGAGCTACAGCATGGTGAAGTTTAGTCCCTTTCATCAAAACATAGTCTCCTCTGAGGTATTCCATTCGGCAATCTAGTCCATGACCCTTTGCTGTCAAATTGGCATCAGTAAAGGATCTGTAGGGCGTAGTGCAAACCACTGTTGTGGCAAGATCTAGATGATCGACATGGAATGTGCAAGCGCGATTGGATTGTTGTACTTGCAAAATATGGCTCTGGAAAGGGTCGTAAACGGCGATAAGGCCCACCTTGTGAAGTGCTTCGACAAATCTTCTGTCTGTTTCGAAAGATTCGGGTGCAAACCAACTGTAAAGGAGGCCTTCGACAAACTGGTATGGTATGGTCGCCCTTCGCCATGCTCTACAAGCCACGATTATTTTATGATCTCTTTCTTTGCCTCCCGCAGTATCTAGAGTAGGGATGAGGTTGTATGGTACTCCCTTCTCGCCAAAGATACTGTCGTCTTTCGCCTACTCGGCCCATAGACCAGTGTGGCGCGTTCCACAACCCAGAACACTGTTCACGAAGTGCTTGATTTCCATTTGCCGGTAACTTCCATTCTTGAAACGCTTGTCTTTCGGGTTGAAGCTTACTGCCCAAGTGCTTTCGAAAGGTTTGTGGGCCGCGAGGATCTTGTCGAAGAGTTTTCTGTTTCACTCTGCTTGTTCCGAACTTATTCCAAAATTCAACTAAGAGTTTGCATCTTGAGCAAAAAGAAGGAAAGTTTTGTCTTTGCAGTCCCCGAGAATGCAGCTTGAAGTATGGGTTGGAAGTTCCGGTATCATCGGGTTGTCTTCTGCCACAGTGTATTTCGCATTTAGATCGTAATCGAGATGCTTTTCCCTGGGCAAATGTGACAAAAGGAATCAGTACAGGGATTGAATGCCCCTTATACATGTTGGTACATACTCCGGCTCGTCAGGTATAATTTCCTCCAGCAAATTGTCGTCACCTGGAGGAAGTACAGAATTAGAATTGTCTCAAAAAAGAACAAATAAAATAAAAAGCTTACGCACCATTCTTGATAACCTCTCGTCTCCACTCTTAGAAAAGGATTAGGACTGCAGTACTCAGCTCCATGTTGCGATACGTTCTTCTGGCTTCCTCTTCTTCCAATATTCTCAACTCCTGTTGATGTGATGGATAGCCGGGGAAGTTTTCTGGATGGAGGGGTTCCATTGTTGGAGGACGTGTATACCGCACTGGTTTCGTACCGCCTTGGTGAAACTGGGTACTAGTGTTCCCGTTCTCGTTCTCGGAAACAAGATCATTTTCCGGGACGAAGTCAAACAAATTCAGGGTTATTTTGGGTCTACCCTGAAAACGCGCGCTGTGTTCTGCACTTTGTGGGATTTTACCCTTTTCAGCGGAAGCTGCCCATAGTTAGCATGTTGCGAAGATAGTGGGGACAAATCAAGGTAACGCTTACCGTATCTGTCACTTCCAAGTACCTTTCTCGCTATATCTTTCGATTTCAGTTCGTCTTGGAACTATTAGTGAACCAGGGCAATGAAAGGAAGAGAAGCGAGCTCACGGTGGTGCGCCATGTAGCGAGAGTGGAGGTCCTGCTATTCTTGTTGCTCCGTTGATTGCAGTCCTTGGAGCTGGTATTCGAGCAGCTCTGGGTCTTCGGAGGGTCTGAAAGTTTTGTTTTCCACAAGTTGCTTGTTCAAGGCATTTGCGGCAACCTTTTGCTTTTTTTGATAAGGCACCTCTGCATTCTCACTGACAGAGGGTGCAAAAGTTCTCTTGGATGGTGGGTTCATTGTTGTTTGTGCTTGCTATTAGACAGGCCAATAAAAACTGTGCTTGCTGAGTAATTTGATGTTGCAGTAATGTGGTTAAGATGTGGTGTAGTTAAGGTGTATGCTTTCACGAAATTGACTCTTGTATAGTAGTAGATTGAGAAGAAGTACTGCGGTGACATATATTTAAAGACACGAACAAACTGGAAAAGCTTCGGTTGAATTCATGATGCTTAACCAGCCAGGTACATTTTCCCTTCACTCTGCTGGAAATACGTGAACAAAATAGAAAGAAGCCAGTAAGTAGAGGGCTTCCAGGGGTGTATGTAGGTGACCAGGAGTTCGGTGAATGCTTTATCGTTGAACACAGAAGGGAAATGGCGGTGCTTTTTAAAAATGGCTGTTGTTTTATGAGAGAGTAGAAATATTAAAGCAGAGAATGTATAGGATAGGGAGCATGAGATGAGATTCTTGGGACTGGAGTTAAGGGCAACAGGAGGAGGATAGCCCTATTTATAGATCATTTTACCTGACAAAAGGAATTGATTCACGATGTTTGCCAAAGGATAAATGATCATCCAGATGATACCATCAGAAGCCCAATATATCAGAAGGCTTTTTGTGGCTAGGTGGCCTGTGACTCTTGTTTGTTTACCTTGGAGTTGAAGTGAGAGCATCTCTTGTCAGGACTGGAAATGATAACAAAGTGTGGTTTGAATTTTGGTCACTGGCTTGCTAGTGCTCAATCAAAGTTATTTGGGAGTGACTTGAAATGGATACTTGGTACCTGTATAACTCTTGTAATTTGGGGGGTCAACACATATCAAATTGCTATTAATGGTTTCCAGGGAACAAAAAAAACACCAATAAAGGCCCATGAAGCTGAAACTGTAGTTGAAGAAACTGTAAAATAGAGTTTGTAAGAATGAACCAATCATCATTCCAGACTTGCAATTGTTTTGTCTTCGTTTGTCAGTCCAAACTTTACATTACACGAAGGGGAAAGAGAGAAAAGAAAACGTGTTCTTCTCCTCCTAGCGGAGTGCACGAGACCAGTTGAACCATACCTCTGGTAATATTTGACTTCAAGCAATCATTCATACAAAAAGGATCTCGATTTCCTGCGCAAGACTTTGCTCCCGAAGATATCACATGCCCCAAGAATTAACCTGCTGCTCTGTGCAAGCAAAGCCAGCTTAATTTCAAATGAGTGTTTGCGTTAGTAACATGTTTCGATCACCGATTAGTTGCTAAGTTGCCATCCATTACATGGAATCATCTGATCCCTATCTTTCATTAAAGACAATTAAAAGAACATCACGAACTAAGGATCACATGTACCCGAAAACGCAGATGATGATCCTTAACAAACATCGTTTTGCATGCGTGGAGCATTGCTTCAGCCATTTATTTTAGGATTTGCGACTGTGACACATGCGCCACATTTCATGCTAGCCAAGCCTTGGGAAACTTTTCACTCTGTGAAAAACTGGCGTCAATATTGACGTCAAGTATATTGAAAGAAGACAAGGTTTCACGTTAATCCAGAGGGTTTGGTGCGATCGAGTATTGAAAGCTGCAAGTAAGGGCTCAAATACAAATTTCTGATCTTCCGTGCCCGCAACCCATGTCTCCTTTTGAGTCTAAGAATCGCCCGATAGATTTTCCCCTCCTGTGCTTCCCAATTGCCGTGGCAGCGAATACGGAAAAACTATATGGATAACCTACCTATAACTCAATATCGGCCAGCGTCATAACCACCGAGCAATTTCTTTCCTCTCCTTACCTTCGGCGGTATCACCAGCTTGGATTCTTGGTGCGTCCTTCATCTTGGCCTTGATCGATCCATCGTCGAGGAACTCCCACTCACGCTTGGTGATACCGTCGAGATAGAATTTATTGACGTCGCAGTGCACCGAAAAAGCGACGGAGGTGTTGATCTTAAACAGTTATTCGTCAGGTGGACTGAGGGCGGCAGTGAGAGGGGTTTCATCGGTCGTGGGGGGACGAGGGAGGGGAACTTAAAGATTTGGTTGAGACGACATGTTGCTCGCGGGGCGAAAGGATGAGTTTGGGGTGCTTAGAAATCTGTTTGAGTTCAGATTAGGTCAGCTGAAGTGATTCGAGATTGGTCTCCACAGGACTGAGGGAGAGGATATGCCTCCACCCGTCCGCGACGAGGTTGGGCTATTTGGATGTTGCCACGGACTGTACACACCTCTGTGTCTGAGTGGAATATAATTTTTGATGTTGAGGATTTCAAGTTCTTGAGGATCAATTGAGAAAGGTGTTGTTGACGAAAGTTGTATTTTAGACGAGGGGTCGCTGCCTGTAATGGTAAGTGGGTCGCTCTAAGCGAGGTGGTGAGCAGGTACACCAGTAGCACTCGTAGAACGGCAATAAAATGTATATAAGCTCGCCGCTGTTGTTTGAATGGAGTACTGGGAGACGCGAAAAGGTGAAATCGACCACGAGAGGGAAGTCAGTGGCTATGGTCAGGTAAAATGCGGGGGACCAATCGAGTACAGGCAGAACGCATCTATAGAGACCCTTGGCGGATGGATAAGCGCGTAGCTTCGTTGTGAGACTTGCCTATTTGACGTGTTCTTCGATCTCATTTTATTTATATGGAATCTACTATTCCTTAGCAGATCGCGTTTAGAATCGCAATTGAGCTCATTTTGTAAGCTAGGAGTCTTTTCGAATTGTCTATATTGTCTTCTTTTCATTTTTATCTGAAGATTCGCTGCCACGCCAGTAATTCTGATTTCAAACAGCAGCCTCTTCTCATGAACCTACGTTCTCAATAGTATCCATCGGAGAAAAGCTTTTGAGAACATTTAGCTTTTCAAACAATACACATGATTGAAAAGCTAAATAGCAGATCTGGGGTGAATGTGCACTCGAAGGCGACCCTTTTCCTGGCACCGTTCCTCGTATAAATCTCCGTGAGACACTTCTTCGAAAATCAACCAGCGTTCGATTTAGGATTGTTGCAAAGAGCTCGTTCAGCAGGAGATTAAATGCACAAATTTGGAGATAGGGAATCAGAACAGAATCATGAAGCCATTCCCTGCAAGGGACTATTGAGTGCTGGTTTTCTTTATGCGCGAGACCATGGAGGGTCAACCAATGGAAGAGCGAAGCCTGGAGTTTCGTCGGGTAAAAAGCGGGTCTACCCCCCCCCCACAAAACAATAAATCAGGATATGTTCAAAGACACAAATAAGTATTCTGCTGCGGCCTTCGGGCATGTAGAGGAGACACGTGGTTGACTGGTAAAACAATTTGGCCGTGATCAGTTCTTGACACCTACCTATCTAACACGTTCCTTGATTTCGCGTTACATATGGTAATCTACATCCAGTCTATCCTTGGCTTTAATAGGAACTTTTCAAAGATTTATTAGGTATGTTGTCCCTACTCAATTGTCACTAAATTATAGAATAGATGTTACCGCCTTGTGCAAAGCGCAGACCTACCTTGCGAATGAGAGCTCTTTTTTTATATTTTTTTAGCTAGCTCGCTTAACGCGTCCGAGGATTCACAAGTGAATAGCATGTGGATCATTTGAAATGAGGCTTAAATGGGAATCTGATATTAGAAAGACCCTAAGATTACAGAGGCGGATTCCCGGTGAAAAGAAAACTATTACTCGTCTCAAATACAGTCCTAGCTACATCATTTTTGAATTTTTTCAGTAAATTAAATGAGTTCATCTATAGTGTTATTAAACTACCCGCTTTGGGGTATCTGTACATCTAGGCTTACCATCCATTCAACTCATAAGGTGAGGATCAATTCTAGACACATTAGAGAGAATGGAGCTGAAGGGCAAGGACTTAAAAGTAATAGATGGGGCGTAGGTAGCTCAGGCTAGAATAGCCCTCTAAGCCGCGGAAAACCGAGAACCACTTGACAGACCCTATTTATATTTGACGATTCTCCATTGACCGAGGATTACAATGGATTAATCAGGAAACCAATCTCATCTGTTGAAAGCTGGAAAAGATCAAAACTAATCAACGCTACCTCCTCGGACAGTGGCACATATTATGGTTCCAGTCTTAAAACGAAGCCACACTGGCGATCCGCCCCAAAGAACAAATGAGAATAAGTTTCTCTTTGAACTGCGGTGAGGATAATTTTTTACCTCTTTTTACCATTCTCGCTGTGACCTTTGTGGAATGGAGACTTGAGTTAATACGACGGTAACGACATGGTGAGTACTGCGTGCGGTACCAAGCAAGTATCTATAGATACCCTGCCTCTTGTTAGCATTGCTTTCCAAGATCCTTGCAATAACCCTTTCTTTCGTAAAACTGTCTCGTTGAATAAAAGTAAGGAGTCCAGGAAAGCAGGGATGCTCCGACTGAGTACATGAGAATCGTGTAACTCCTTCCTACCAAGGTTAGAAAATGGCATGTTGGACTCGAAGAGTTTAATTCAGTGGAATTAGACCTTTGGGGGTTGGGGGCAGAGTCATTCATTGTTAAAGATCTTAGATTAGGTGTCGATGAGGATCCTAAACTGCAGGGGTTACTAGTCTTTCATACGTAATAATATATCAGTTTGCATTTCCAACAGCTCCCCAGTTGCCTGCCAATTGAGAATGACGAGGTCTTTCCTTTGACGCTTACCAATATCCGGATGTCTTCATCCACCGCTTTTTCAGAACCATGTGAATTAACCATGGTTTTGATAACAACCACTCCTGGCCTTTTTGAGCCAAGTTCTCAACAGGCCCACTTAGTTTAAAAATGCAAACACTCTCGAGGAGCAAGACAACGCGCCATGAGTCCAATTTCTCGCCATCTGAGTACATGATTGTATCTTTATTTCTATCCACACACTCTGAATCTTGGTTCCACTGCTTTAGGAATGTCACTAAGTACATTTCCAAAACTGCCAATACTGTTCCCACTACGAGCAGAAATATCACAATTGAGCTGAACACCGTATTTGGAAAGCATTGTATCAATTTTCATTTCCTGCAGATTAATCTGATAACTTAGGGTTTCCATCTCGGTTACCGAGGTAGAAAGTCTATGCTCCAATTATCTCAATACCCGGAACGCCTAGTCAGCACTGTGCATTGGCTATTCAAACCCCACTTTATGAGGACAGCATCACCCAAGTTAAATATTCCATCACACACCAAGAACAAAAGCCAAGAAAAGCAAACATCAGCCAAGACTTCAACCAAAGCTTCAACCAACCATTCGTTCTTCCAAGTCAAGATGGGTCCTCAAGCGCTTCTAAAACGCAATCCAGCTTTCACACCACAAGAGTTTTCCGATCATTGGTATAACAAGCATGCGCAACTAGTTATTCCCTTCTTCCTATTCTGCAAAGTGGAGAACTACAATCAAGTAACCTTCAACTTTCTTTTTCCACATCAATCTTTTATCTCCGCTTCGTCATACGACACTCCAATTAACCCGCGCCTTGGAACTCACATTGACACAAACCAGATCCATAAACCTTTCACCTCTTCCCTAACACCAACCTCGGATCTCAACTTAGAAGAATGGGACGGAGCAGCAGAGACCCAGCTATCCCCTCTCCTTCTTGCTGCCCTCACCGAACCAGAGTCTGGGAAACTTCCTCCCTGGGCCATCAAGTACTACCATGAAATCGTGTTGACTGACGAGAGGAGGTTTTTGGTTAGTGAGGCTACGAAGCATGTCAAAAGCGTGGACGAGGGGACTATTCAGGGTGAGAGGAAGGTGGTTATCGAGAATGGGAAGGTGCTTGTTGATGTAGCGGAAAATGTTTGGAAGGTTTGGAGGGAGTATGAGCAAGAAGGTAAAAATTTCTAGGGAGGTGGAAGCTTGAGAGGAGGAAAATTATTTGAAATTGAAGGTACTTGATGGCAGTATCTGGGGGGAGAAAAACATCTGAAGAAAAGCACGAGTTGCTGGCCTGATGTATCACGTGTTAGAGGCTGAGGTCTATCACGAGAATTACTCCCAGCTCTTCCTCCTTTCAAGCAACAATCTGCACCTTTTTGTAATGCCGTGGCGATTTAGTGAGCCTATACTGTTAACTACTGAATATGTTTCTTGATTTTTTATTCTCGCCCCAACCTCAACTAAAGAGACCACAGGAAAGTCTAACACCCTCAGCGTACATCCAATATGAGGAAAGAGAATTAACTTGAAATCTACAACTTGAGAGCCCTTGAAAGAAAATATATCACCATAGCTACTACCTATAGAAATCCTTGACATGGTTCTTAGTAATATTTGGACGTTTTGCCTCTATGGAAAACGAGATTTAGAAGTTCGAGGCTACGTGGCACGCCCCTCAACAACAGAGAACGGAGGGTGGAGTACCTAAGAGGAATGGAAACGTAGCACTGGTTTTCGTACTAACAAAATTGATATTACATATATTCAGGTGGCGGTTAAGGAAAAGTACACGATATTACAAAGGTTGCATATACAGCAAGAGTGAAACTTTTATTTATTATTCTGGGGAAGTAAAGGATTCGAAGACTTCAGGTGCTCTAGGTTGTGAACCTGGTGTGAGTTCAACTTAAGTAAAGCCTCATATCAACCAAACCCAGAGCTTTCTCGGTGCTTATCGACCAGCGAATACGCGATCATCGTCATCCGCGAAGAATGCATTCATATTACCCAGCCATCTTCTTTCATCCGTCCAGATCTCCACACGGTACCCACTACCATGGTCCAGACACTTATACTCCTCCATCACGCCCTTCACCTTCTCAAAGCCCTCCTGTTCCTGGCCGTTGGGGAAAGCAACAGTGGCCTCGTACCATGGACTCAGACAGTGTATGTACCAGCGCTTGCTGCAATCCTCTAGGTTGGCGCTTAATGTTCGAACTCCGATGACGGTCACGATGTCTTCGGTCATTGAGACTGCCTGGTCCTCCGCCTTAGAGCGCTCTAGTGACAAGCCTGGTGGAGCTGACTCGGCTCGGTACTTTTTCATCTCGTGGGTGAAACTAGCAAGCATAGTCTTTGCGATGGCCTCTGTAGAAGCTCGACCAACCCCTCCCCCCACTCGTTGAACTCTGTCGATGTCTGGCGGCAAAGATTTTGTGAGCCGAGCTTCCTTGCAGCAGAAAACGGTTTGTTGGGTTGACATGTTAGATATGTATGGAAATTCGAAGTGTGTGAGGATAATCCAACGTGGAGGAAAGTTGTCTTTAACTACACAAACCAAGGGATTGTTTGGGGAAACATAGCTTTATGTTCTACACTTGGCTTAGGAAAGAAATCATTCAAGCCTTACTGGGACCCTTTCAAAAAAAACAATCCCAGGTTCCTCCAACAATGGGCTAGAAGAAACAATGGCGGAGTTCTTTATCACACAAGCCATCGGAAAACTCAAAACCGATACCCATGTGGCGCTATACCTATAGCTTGAAGATTTGAGTCCAGAAGGCCACCTGTTATATCGTAAACTCTGTCAAATATTGGCCTTCCTCTATACACATTAAATGTATAATGAATGGTGAGCCATTAGCAGTATTGCCAGCCATCGTCTTTTCCGATGATGCTAACTAGCTGTCTAAAAAACAATGTTTCGTAACTCATGTGCGATTGAGAAGCTATATTTTTTGGCACAACGTTCCACACGTCTGGCATTGATTCGCATAATGTGGTGATGACCAATTGCCAATTGCCCTTTCAATAGCGAAATTGTACATTTCAACTCCGAGGGTGCCAACAAACACCCCATATTCCCTTTAAGAAGCTGACAGGCAACTTGATAGAATGAAACATTAACTTGGAAAAATCCAGATGGCCGCAACAAGAAAAGCCGATTCATTAAAGCATTGAACTATGCAGCCATCAGAATTCGTATAATTATGCCGTGTGAACCTTTTCTGCATCACTGCATGATTGATCAGAACCATCGAACAGCTAAATTAGCATGGAGCTCTTAACAGATGACTATGCGGAATAATCTAGCCTAAGAGGGGGTTCTTGTACGCTAAAAAGAAACCAAGTGTAAATTAACACAAACAACAAATAACAGAACCCATGTAAAATGGAAGAGAACGTGGAACTAGGAAGGTATTCGTTTATTGCTTATATCATGGATATAAAAAACAATATCACGAAATGGAACGTATCCATCAACAATACATCAGAACCCGAACTCGAAAATTCGACAGAGAAAGTCGCAGCTTCGGCTAGAATAGCGTAGGGAAAGCATATTTCAATTTCTTAGAACTTATAACCCAGACTCGAAATATAATTTCCATCAAACAATACCTTAGTTCCCCAACATAAACCCAATACAACCCAATACAACCCATCTTCCTCCCCTAGAACCACGATCCCCCACCCTAGATAAACCTTACATCCCTAAAATAATCTCAAATTCATTTGCCGTATACCCTACGACACCCCACTCTATAGAAAAAAAAAAGAAATCTAAAACCCCAAACCTACCAAACACAAAAACCCCCAAGGAATGTAAGACCCGCGTGTGCCCTCTTTAATTCTCATCCCATTATACTTTATCATCGAGAGCAAAGTTAACCTATAACAAAGAATAGTGATTCCCAAATCCCATCGTACCTAAAAATACCGAAAACCCCTTCCTTCTGGGTCACCTATAAATACCCGATCCCTTCCTGAGTAATTTCCTAGGTAATTTGGAAAACTGTGCTATTTTTAGGTAATACAGAAAAGAAAAAAATTCCTGGGTAACCCAGGAGATGTGCGACAGCTAAGCATGGGTAACCCGTAAACAGCTCATCCATTTACATCATTCGGGTTGCCCAGGAATAGAAGCCAGGCGATTGGAAGGTCACCTACCAATAACCCACCGTCTATCTGTAGGTGTGACCTACCAAAGAATTGGAAGCTACTATGAGCCGTCACTTTCGTTCCACCTCTTCGAATGGTTCTCGCTGGGATATCAAAACCGCAAAAATTACATTAAACTCCCTGGTATTCACTCTAGAAACGCCGTTTCCCTCCGTCGCGAAAATATCATATCCGGAAACAACCCGCAATTCCAGAACCATCTATAATATTGTCCTGTCCATGTCAAACTCCGCAAGCTCCTCAACACCAACCCTGTCCGAGGACAAGATTTTATCACTTTTGGGCCTCACATTCGGCTTCCGATCCCACACCTCAATCTCCTTTCTAGCCTTCAAATGCTCAACCAGAACTCGAGCCTGGGAAATCCCAACGTCATCAGCAATAGACATCAACCGATTCATAACCCAATTACGAACAGGCTCAGTCGCGATATCCATCACGCCCACAAGATAAAGAGGCCAGAGGACGAAATAGCCGCGAGACCCTTCCAGCAAAGTGGTAGCCTGTCGTCCAGCAATACTAGCAAAATGTTGAGGAACGCTTGCCAAGATCTCGTCTTGATATCGAAGCATGATCTGAATTGCTCTGGTGTTGTACTCTTCCATCTCCAGATCCGTGAAACTGGGGATCTGGGCACAAGAAGCGACCAGTAATTGATCCCGTATCAACTCGTTGAGTATGATCCTACAACATCTCATACCATTCCACACTTGGGCCGCCCAGTGGTTATCGTATTCATGATAATATCCGTCCCAAACTTCCTCCGGGTTTGCGCTCGTGTATATTGTCTGGTATTTAAACTCATCCGTGAAGCGTTCCCCCTCCGTTTGGAAACTATGATCTAACTCGAGAGCCTTCTCAACAATTTGCCGGGGATCTTTCAGAATGCAATCTCGGACTTCGGCGCGGAAGATCGTGAAGGCGATTATATGACCAGAAACCTTCCAAGCTGGGTTCTCCTGGTCCATGACAGTTCCGGCTTTCTCTCGCAATTCTATCATGGCGGTTGGAAGGGTTATCACTCTTTGGATGCATATCAGTATCATGCTGGAAAAGACTTGAAAGAACATCCGTTGCCCAGCATCGCTTTGGAGCTGTTCGTCACCCCTGACACGCACAAGTGCTGCGGCGCCATTGATGTGCTTTTCCCAATCCGAGAGGGATTTTGAGTCACTCCCAGTAATATTTTCGAAAATACTAAGAATCAAGACTGCAAACAGTGTGCTGTCTTTCTTGGCTTCTGTGGGTGATCTCAGTGCCCGATTCGTGAGTTTGATCGCCGCTCCATAGTCTTTGCGAGCTCGCAACAGAAGCTCGGGTGTGTGAGTGGAATTTGACAGAGTGGCAAGTCCAACAGCACTCATGCTAGCTACAAGGTGCTCATCACTTGTGGTTTGAGTGCACAGCGAACCCAAAAGATCAAAAGTGCGCAACCACTTTGAAGAATTGGCGTAAAAATAAGACTTTGCACATTCCTCGACATTCGGAGATAAATTATATCCTGGCAAAAACATGCCCCCAATGTATGCATCGGCAAAATTCCGTGTGAACTTCTCCAGTTGATTTTTCAGTTCTTCTGCCTTGGAATCGTCAATTGAAAGCCCCTGAATTGCTGTAGATAACTTGGATCCAGGCGCTGGTGGAGTATCCGGAGTAGGTCCTGCACTGAAGGTGGTTGTTGATTCTTCGTTTGGCTTTTGCTTTGCTCTTGACTTTCTCTTTTTGGCCTTTCCCATAACAGCCTCGCTCTCGTTTCGAAACATGAGATCCAGCTGATTTCGATATCCAGGACATTCTCGCTTCATCCGAACACATTGAGTGCATGCCGGCTCTTTTTTATCACACTGAAAATTAACAGTCGTCAGTCAACGGACACAATCCTGTCAGCAGTCGTGTGACATACCCTTGTTTTCTTGTCTCTACATGCTTGACATCCCGTTGATGGCTTCCCACAATAAACCATTTTGAACTCGATTGACACTCGATATCTCAAATGTCGAGGGAGAGTTTGGGGGTTTTATTGATATGTGGTCCATGGGGTCCATGAGGGCGCAGTTACCACAAGAATTGACCTCCCAGCTGGCATCGGGCGAGCCGTTTTTCAAGATGGGTGGGGTGACTGATCAAAAAGTTCGATCTCGTATACAGAATGAATTCAATTGATGTCGTCGTTGTGCAGATCAGGGGCTAGGAAAGTTTGATGTAGGCAGCGTGATTCGCCAGCACTGCCACGATTCTTTGCGGGTGCTGATGACTGTACCGGCGTGAGAAAAGATCTGCCGATATTTTGAGGCACAGCGGCCATACTGCAATTACACCACTTCCCCAATATCGACAAAAATCTGACTATGATTAAGAACTGATATCGTGAGAATAAGCTTTCCAAGTCGTCGGTTGTTCCTGGGGGTTTCTTGGCACATGAATGAAATGATGGTATCAGTGTGGGAAGAGAGTCAGTACTCCATTGAAAGAGAGTTTGGGGACTGAATTGCTGACAGGTGAGAAACGCGCAAGCTGAGGCTGAAACCAGAAGGTTACGTGGTACAATTCCAGCATGTTGAGCAAAAAGGAATACAAAAGTCGCTCAGCGAGCGGGGGTTGTGCTGAAGTTGACGCACCTGCAAACAGTGTCAACAATATTATTATCTCCTACTACGATCCTTCGACATTTTCTCCTCCAACTCCTCTATGGCTTTCTTCTTATGGTAGTGCGGTGCGAACTCATGCAACCAAGCTGCTTGAATAGGAATGCAGTTGCGCATATACTCTTTTGTTGTCTGTACCAGTTCATGATACACCACAAGCTTCACTCGGGGGTCTGTCCCCATTAATGCTGATGAGGGGTGTATATACACAATCGTGTTTCTCTTGACTGTTCGGTAGCTGTCGCCGCCTCGCTGCAATTGCGCTACGTTGGCAAAAAACCCTGCCGTGATCGCTTTTTGGATAGGCACGATATTTGAGGCCCCGCAACTGGAGATCGTAAGCTCCACGCGCTCACAAAGCTTCGCAAGTTGGTCTCGGACATCTCTCGCTCGAGTAAGGGATCTTTGTTGAAGGAAGTTCTCCTTTGCCCAGACAATGCTAAAGTCATTATCTACCCATTGGTTCCAGATGTTCAGATAGGTAAGGTGGTCACCTCCTTCCTTGACCGTGAAGCGCTCTCTTGCACTATCTGCGTGCACTCTCTGTTCTCCCTTCGGCCGGAAAAACAGCGCTGAGCTTTCACCTATCATTGCCATTATGCTTAACACTTCGTCGGAAGAGCCTAGCTGGTCTGAAGCAATGAGTGCCTTCGCAATCTGAGGATCAGTCGGGAATTCAGCCATTTTTCTTCCAATTTTGGTCAGCTCTCCACGATCGTTTAAAGCAGACAAGGCGTATAGCTGATTTAGAGCGTCGATTAAGGTCTGGGTAGGTGGAGGGTCCATGAAGTCAAAGCTCAAAAGGTCGTTGATTCCAAGTGACTTAAGTAGCAACACTATGCTATTCAGATTCGTTCGCTGGATCTCAGGAGTAGTGCTTTCTTCCATTTCGTTCATAAAGGCCCATTTTGTATACAAACGGAAGCATTTTCCAGGTCCCACACGGCCAGCACGGCCACTTCTCTGGTTTGCAGATGCCCGTGAACATGGTACCGTAACCAATTTTGACATTTCAGTGGCTGGATTATAGAGGTTCTCCTTCACAAATCCTGGATCAATAACATATACAATGCCATCGATAGTTAAACTGGTCTCTGCAATATTGGTTGCCAAGACAACTTTTCGGGCACCTTTGGGAGTCGGCTCAAATATCTTGCTTTGTAGGTCGGTCGGAAGGTTTGCATAGATAGGACAAATGACTAGCTCCCGTACTCTGGAACCCAATTTCCTTGAAATGTCACTTATTCGTTCTTCGGCTGCCTCGATCTCATCTTGGCCTGTTAAGAATACAAGGACGTCGCCGCTGGGCTGAGATGTATGTATTTGAAATAGTGTGGTAATAGCAGCAGCAAGATAGTTTGCTTCCGGTTGAGGAGTATTATAGACTTCGACTGGGTAGCTGCGGCCTTTTACATTGAAGATAGGAGCACCCTCGAAGAAGTCCGAGAAAGCCTGTGCGTTGATTGTTGCCGAGGCGATTAAAAGTTTGATTGGCCTTTCTTTGGCAAGATCTTTGAGGAGAGCCAGGAGTATATCGGTATGCACAGTGCGCTCGTGAGCCTCATCAATCATGATCACCTGATACTCGTCCAAAGAAGGCGACATCATGACCTCTTTTAAGAGATGTCCGTCCGTCATGTATTTTATGACAGTTTTGTCGCTGGTGCAATCCTCGAAACGAATAGCGTAGCCAACTTCGTTGCCAAGTTTGCATCCCATCTCCTCGGATACACGTTGAGCGACGGACATGGCAGCCACTCTCCTTGGTTGGGTCACTCCAATTTTCATCCCTCCCTTGGTATACCCCGCTTCGTGTAAATATTGTGGCAGCTGTGTGGTCTTGCCAGATCCCGTCTCGCCGACAAGGATAATGGTCTGGAACTGCTCAAGAGCGGCCAGAAACTCATCCCTATAAGCGTATATTGGGAGACTCTTCCGGGTCTCCTGCATAGATTTTGCCCCCTTCTCAGCAGCCTTCAACTGTTCCTTTAGAAACCCGATTTCTAAACCCATAACCTCTCCCGGCAGCTTTGAATCCATAATCCACTTGATCCCTTGTTCCTCATCCAGCATGTAATTGTATTCGCCTCCGTCGACTCGTTCCGTGCTTTGAATCTGATTTTTGGCTAGCTTCAGTTGCTGTTTTTCCCACTCTTCATGTTCAGTAACAAATTTCTCCTGGCCGTATTCATCTCTCTCGACGTAGCGTTTGTACAACGCATTGTGTTTCTTCTTCTGGTCGAGTTTCCCTTTTTCGGTAACGTAATCCTCTGGTATAGTATAGCCGTCTAGATGATCATCGATCCGTAATCTTTCGTCGGCGAGTTGAAGAACCTCTTTATTCTTGGCAAATTCTGCCTTCTCATTCTCCGACAAATTTGAACGAGGATCGTTCAGCTCCCTCGTCTGGTCATCGACTTGCGTCCTCAGCAAGGCGAGCCGCTCCGTCTCACGCTTCTTCAGATATTCTTGTCGTGACCTTTCCCTGAGATCTGGCATTGCGGCACTCCTCGCAGCAGCATCTTCAGCTAAAGCTTTTCGCTGTGCCATGATCGACCCAGCAGAGGATCTATCCTCGAGGATTTTCTTCGACTTATCGGCATCTTTTGACCGCAGCCTCTGCGCGAAAGCATCCTTCTCCGCTTGGTCTTTCCTACGTTCTTTCTCTGCATCCGAGATGTCGTCGTCCGAGTGGCTCATTTTCATTTGTTTGGAAGCAGGCTGCTGGATTTCCGGTTCGTCCTCGGAAACATGTTCCTCATCGCCCCATCGATCTTCAAAATCGTCGTTCTGTCGTTTTCGGATGGTTCCTGACCAATGCTCTGTCCCACGCCTTTCTCTCTGCCTGTTGCGCTGTGAGGAGCTCCCGCTATCTTGCTTTTTCTCTGTCTTCTTTTCTACCACCTCGGCTAGACCCATATCTTCCTCTTTCAAGGGGAGAAGAGCGTACTTTTTGGCGCTCATGTTATGTTGTGTAGAAGTAGCTGCGGTCAACAAAAATAAACGCGGTCAATGTTGTAATTTAAACGTGCATGCACGTGACGCCGCTCCTCACCATCCCACCATCCATGAAACCACTTCTCTCTAATACTTCAACCATTTCCCAACACTCCACTACCCCGCGCAAGGAAATAGTTCCTAAATCGGAAGCCATGGTTAAACTCTGATCTGCAAAATACGGACCTGTATTGAAGTCAAAATCCCTTTACAACGACAGACGAGATCCCGCGATACGAACACGGTAGGGGGGCGGGGTTACTGAGTGCAAATTCGAAAAACGGAGAATGGGAAAACAGAGGCGTTTTCATATATCGTACCATTTCTCGCAATGTCTTACTGGGATAAGTGTCAGTTGTGAGCGGCAGATAGGTACATAGGGCGAGGCGGAGGGACGAGCATATATACCTTCGCACTCCCTGCTCTAACGGTAATTCAGTTCAAAAAATCAACAATTTCTAGCCTTCCTAAAACTTTATTTATTTATTCTTATTGCACATCTTCGGAATCTTTCCTCGTAGTTACAATAGATTTAAGCTATGTCCGACTTTGGGAGCTTTTTTCGAACCCCTCATTCCACATGCAGTGTAGCTTAACAGAGCCCACTTGCCACGGTCGAAGGGACGCTTGTGCCCCAAGAAATTGCAGCAAAGAGATATACTCCCGAATAAATTGGACCTTGAGCCACAGGCCACTTGGTGGGCTACACACAAGTGACAGCCGTCTTGGCTCAACGCAGTAGACATTGCAGCAGAGCCGATGAGAGTGTGGGAGGAGGGAAAACGTCATTTAGGAATGATACATATAACGTCAAACTCTTGAAACCCTGAGCTAACATCCGGCGGTAGGTATTCTTGTATCACTCTACATCCCAAGAGAAGCCGAGCAATCCAAGACGAGAGAACGCATTAATGTTCCAGTCTCCAAATCATGAAATATGGATTTCAATTGCCCTCTTCATTCTCCTCCACAGAATTAAACCAAAAGCTAACACTAAAACTCAGACTAAGACTGCGAACATAATGCCACCAACCCAACGGGATATAAAGACACTCCCCCTCCTCCAAAACACACTCCACATACTCCGCCCCACCAAAGAGAGGGAATCGCTCATGTGCAGAAACCCTCTCTTCCTCCGTCCCATCCCAACCAGCCAGGACCCCGATATCAACTTCACTGGTATTACTCATATCCACACCACCATCTTCAATTCCCTTCGGATAAACCCTCTCGCTCTCTCGAGGCGCATACAATCTGATGTATTTCCTCCCAACAACTTGTGCAAGGATATTATGATACGGATCAGTATGCAACGGACTAATAGTGCCCCTTGGTCCAAACCAAGCATTCAAAAGCGGCTCCTCTAACTGTGGCGTTTCAGCATGCTTCTCAGACAGAGGAGAAGAATAATGAGGTGGCGAGCAAGAAGCAAAACAGTAATCCGGGACACAAATATCATTTCTCAGCGCTGGGATTTGGTTGAAGAGGTTATGTTGGGCTAGATATCCAATACCGAAGTCTTCGGACGATGGGTCTTTCATTATGTAGTTTTGTAGAAAATCCTGGAAGGGAAGGATCTTTTGACCCCAGCCGTTGTCAACGTAGCTTCTTCCCAGCTCGATGGGAACTAGGCGTCGGCCTCCGATGGTTCGGGATATTAGGTAGGAGGGTTTGTTCCATGGTCGGTCTTTGCGGGCAGGCCAGTTTTCCATGATGCCTGGTATGATTAATGGCTCTGGCCCGATGCTTTCGTTGTGGGGATGTAGCATATGTCTTTCAAATTTGGCAAAAGATGGATTTACCAGCTCGGGCACTGGTTTGGATATCGTTGGAATAAAGACGGAGGAGGCAGGAAATTGATCTGCTATCGAAGAGGTGTGATCAGTCTTTCGACGCTTCGAGGAGGGAGGATCCTGAACATCATTGTCCTCTGAAAGATTGCGGTCCGAAAATATCTTATTTATTTTCTCCAAGAGTTCCAGAAGGTCTTGGATGGTATTTTGGACCGTTTTTGATACGAAAGGACCAGCCATGATGATTGCCATATCAACTATCTGAACAATTTCATCGATAACTCGCTCTTCGAACGGCGCGCTCTTGCACTCCGGAACCCAAGTGTGCTGTGTAGCAAGCACACAAATTTTCATGAAGCTCGCCACTCGAAAAAGCTCCCTCCAACAAAATGGCACGTCTTTATAAGGGAATGCATAGAATTTCTCCTTTGCTAGGGCCAATAAATCGTTTAATCTGGAAGCAATAAAGGAAGGGGTTGCTTTGTGGTCTTGGATGCGCAGACACAGATGTCTTAGGAGCTTGAGAATAGCAATACCACATGGCCGCAGCGATTGCTCTTTTTCATCGAACTCTGAATTTATATCGAAATTCTTGACGTGAGAGTGAAAGGCGCTTGGGTTGCCGAAGGCATTCAACGACTTGGTGATGAACTCATCACAGAGAGGTTGGAGAGCTGAGATTTGGAGATGCCCCAAACCGACTAACCTCGAAGTCGAGGAAGCCATCGTGCGGAATCAAACGGATGAAATGTAGACGCTGCAAAATCCTCAATTCAGAAACGAAATAACCGCACTGCGGTGCAAAATATTTCGATAGCAAACAGATCTTGTGGTCGGCGCGTTTCAGAAACGCGTCAGTTGATGATGCCTTGCATTCGAGGCACAAATAATGACGGACGGAATTGAAACCCGTTTTTTAAGAAGGAAGGAAGAAACAATACCTGCTGAGCAGAATAACATCGACAATGAACCTCTACCCCACCAGAAATCAAATTCAACAACTCTCATACTCGTCATCATCTATCCGCCCCTCACGTGACAAGATCTAGCTGCATGATCCGCCTCACCCCCTGTCATTCCCCAACATTTTCACTCTCATCCCCAGAAACACAACCTACGGCTTCCTTGATAAGTTTCAACTTCTCATACACTTAAAGATCCAGGCTTTAGCTATCCTCTCACTTCAAAAAAGCTAGATTCCGTTTGTTGGAAACGAAGTTATTACCGTTTCTAGATTTACTTTTAGTCGATTATCCACTGAAGATTTTCGCGATGTGCAACAAAATTATGCAGGTTGATTAGAAGGGGAAATTGGGCTTTGCGGGCTTGACAGGGGTAAAAATATGAGGGATACAAGGGCTAATAATTAGTGAGTGCCACCTGTGTAGTGCAAGCGAATGGCACTCGCTAATTATTAGCTCTTGTAAGCTCTAGTAATGAGATATTCCGGGCTATAGAGAGAATTTTAAAAGGAGGAGATGATGTTGGGAAGGGCTATCTATGCTGCTGTGTTCTCCAGCCTGAACGGTGCTTGTGGTTTTCGCGACGTTCCGAGCTCCCAATATGGAATAGATGATGGGGAGCGACGGCGGTTGGCGTGATAATACGGATTGCGGTAAAAGCTAAGGTTCAGTCCTTTTCAGCTCTTGAAGAGCCTACATTCGAGAGATTCATGAAAATTCAGAGGTTGATTGCATCCTGAAAGGGGACTTTCGAGAGATCCGGAATTCAGGAGATAGCCAAGAAAGATACCAATATACGTAAAGAGGGCGATTAGGAGGGCGAAATGCGCGAAGAGATCAGTGGAAAAGATATGAGATAAAATATGTGTATTGTTTGGCACTTGAAATAACCGAATACTTGAGCAGTTCCTGTTTTCATGCTGGATTCTTCAAACTAAGCTCGAACGTGTGAAGGTTAATACAAATTCAGTAATTATGTGCTGTCCACAACTCAAAACCAAAGAAAAAAGTAAACAAAGAAGCAGCCCTCGTACTCAGTCCCATAGCTCATCGTCATGCGAACCATTTCCGTATAACGAAGATTCTCGGACGTCAGCAAGCTGAATTCTCTTTCAAACTCGACCACCATAAGCGGCTTTCATCGCGCGAATTGTGTCTTGCACATATTCTTTAGCTTTCTCAAGCTCGCCATCCATACCGGAAAACGGATGACCACAACCCTCATAGACTTTCAATGTGCTAGGAGTTCCCGCCTTCAAAAGAGTTTCATGATAAGCATGACCCTCAGAAGTAAGGGTGTCAACGCCAGCGACATGAATAGAAGCAGGTGCAAGATCGGCATGAGAAGAAGCCAGAATTGGAGAAGCATGAAAATGTTTGACACTCTCATTTCGGATCCCTGTCTTTTGTCAGTGATATATCATGGGTAAAAGAAAGATGTTTGCATACCCATATCTTTTCCCAACCAAAGATTGTAAAACCACCGAAGTCGATTCAATGGCAAACAAGGGGCGAATTCATTCTCATGATGACTTTCGTACGGATCTTCGGGAGGACAGGATCCCTCGAGGGGAATGAATCTGGCATCCGCAATCGGGACGGTGAGGATTTGGAGAACCAATTTTGGAAAATTCGGGGTGTCGCGTGCTATCAAGGCGAGCACTGCTGCGAGCTGTCCACCGGCGGAAATTCCACCAACAGACACCCGAGAAGTATCGATCCCAAGCTCATCGGCGTTGGTAATGCTCCATTGGAGTGCGCTCCAGGAATCCGTAAGGGGTATTGGATGTGGAAAGTCTGGTGAAAGTCGATAATCCACATTCAGAACGACGCAGCCAACTGCTTGACACACTTGTCTGCACCATGAGTCGTCCGTCTCCAGACCTCCAATAACGAATCCACCTCCATGGAAGTCAACGTGGGCTGGGAGCTTCCCGTCTTTATTTTTTAAGCCACCTTTGATCGCAGCTTCCTCGGTTGGGAAGTAGGCTTTGACATGGATTTCGCCTGGTGGATCAGCGACGGGAACTTTGAAGATCTTGACACTTCCAACTTCTGGCTTTGGACCAGGAGTGATGGGAAATGTGTATTTTGATCTATTTTCGTTGTAGACCTCGTATGTGACCTGGTCAGCTCGTAATTTTGGGGCTGTTGTTGGTTGTCAGTAGAAGTCTCAGAGCTTTATGATTCGTCGTACCTTGATACTTGTTGTAGATTTCAACAAATTGAGGATCAAGTCGACCGATGACAGATGGATGAAGAGCGCTTGGGAGTTCTTCGGTAGTCGTCATGATGGATGATTGTGGGTGTTGCTGAAGTGGGAGGGGATTCCCGGATATTTAATGGGGCGATGAATCCAGTAGTCTCACGACGGGCACCAGGAAGGGTCAATCACAACAGGATGTAAATAGGTATTCCGTTACGATATCAACGGGAGGAAACGGGATGAGTTGTGAGAACGATACTCTTCACAGATCTAGTAGGATACATGGTCGGTAAGCACCACGGATTTAAGTACTCTCGGGCGTGATAGTCTTACCATATGTTTGCTCGCGTACGAGAATTCCGATTTCGAGATCTCTCTGGTGATATTCTTTGTCCGTCGGCTTTCCTAGCATAAATTACAATGTGAATCGGAAAAATCACGATGATGTATAACATTAAAAAAGAGAAGGCATTGATGGTGAGCTGTCAGCCCCCACTTACCCCACTCCCGCATCTGAAATTCCCCAGCGTGAAGCCCTGGAGATGGCCCCTGAAAAACGGACAACCGAGAGACATATCCCACCCTCTCACGAACATCTTTTCCTTCTAAAAAGCTTTCATTATTTCCAACCGTCGAAAGTATCTTGCTGAATAAGTAATTCAAAAATCTTTTACCATCCGGCATCAATTCCAATAGCATAGCATGGCTTTACTTTTCAAAACATCGCGATTCTTAAACGACGCAGGTCTGTTTCGCCACCTCTTCTTACACCCCCTGAAAGAGCCTCATTTATTCTTTTCCTTCCGATCCATCTTCGAAAAACTAACAAGAAAAATGCATAGCTGGACTCGAGAAATCTCTGCGTTTCCTTCAAGCCCTCACCCAACTCATCTCCTGCAATACCCCCACTCCTGCACCTTGGATCATCGCCCGGAAACAACTCGCTCTTGGTATGTAAAGAAAGCCTCTGAATGAAACACTCAAACTAACATGTCCGAACAGGACGACGTTACTTCCGTATCCCTAAAATTGTTCCCGTATTTAGTAATTCCATTTCGGCTTTCTCAGATCCAAACCCAGCAAACGGGCGACTTTTGGTGTGGTTGGATAGTACGAGATGGATGTGTATGGGGATGTACTTGGTGACTGAAACTTGTACCACGGTATGCTTTCAAATGATCAATTCGAGCCGAGATGAAAACGGGACTCTTACTGACTGAAGAAAAGCTTGATGCGATGGGGATTACAGAACATGAGTGGGCGCGATGGATGACACTTGAAGCGAACAAATTTTGGTTCTATGCTTTATTTCTGGGTGCCATTATTGGGATTTTGCAGCTGGCCAATCTATCTCCGCCATCATTAATACCTTCGGAGGATGAGAAAGAGACTGAGGCAAGGAAAACGGAGCTGATAGTGCTGGAAAAGGAATACCAAGAAAGAAGAACTAAGTTGATGAGGCAGCTAGTGGTAGATAGTTGTGATCTTCTCATTCCCAGTGGGGTGTTGGGGTGGTACGTTGCATCGTGTAACAACCTTTGTATGATCATGCTTACGAGCACAATTCTGGCTGGCGTGGATATTTGGGATCGTGTAAATAAAACAGATTAGAGTTGATATATGTGATGATATAAGGGAATCGCAGGATTTAGAATAGATTTAAAACATAGAGTAAGATGGAAAGTGCGAGAAAGCGCGGCAACAAAGATTCCGTTGTATTCTCAGTGGCGGGAGGACCCACGGTTTATATAATATTTCCATGGGCCACGGCGCTGTTGGAAAATGGTCAATTATTAGCCTCCAATACTTGTGATGTACTCTGTGCTTCCGCCGCCTTCCTCCTACTTTCAGCTATCATTTCCTCCTTTGTCCTTCGAATAGATGAGACACTATTCCAAGCTGCGGAATAGATCGTAAGCTGTGGATATCGTATGACTTTGTCTCGACATAGCCGCAAAATTTCGCTGATCTCTGGCAAACCAGGTGAGTTTTTGACAATCGAATTTGCTAATTTCTCATGGATATAGCGAATTCTCCCATTTGCTCCATAAATCTTCAAAACCCCCCCAAATTCAGTCAAATGATCTTCCATGCCTCTTATTGTGTATCTGCTCCACGGAACACCCCATGACTCAAAAGAGTCTGATTGCATCTCCCATTGATGCCATGCATCATAAAACTCTTCATGTTCCCAAACCTGCCACTCATAGAAATCACAGCCTTTGTGCGCACAAGCTCGGCACATGAATCCTTCCTCCCAGGTTTTTGTAGAACCTTCCAAGTAGGGCGCACGTATCGTTACCATGTGGCCTAGTGTATGTGGGCGTCGGGTGGTTTCTATCACTTCCCACGAAGGTGTCTCTGGGTCTGCCAGAAAAGCACGTTGGTCAAAAGCCACCCGTGGTTTGTTAAACCCAATATCTCCTCGGGTGCCGTAATTCCCTGGTGAGAGAAAAATGTGCGGAACATGGCCATAAAGTTTGATTGCGGTTTCGGTCGTAACGCTTCCTTCATTCTCCAATCCAAAGGGGATAATCATAGGGACATTCTCTTTTTCGTTCCAGCACGAGTAGCAAATTCTCCTTGCGATTATGAGATAAAGCATGTCGCCAAAGTGAGCACAGTACTGACACTTCGTGCTCCGAATGCATCTCACAAGTTCCTCCATGCTGAAGAATCGACATTGGAGTTCCAGTACTGCGTGTAATAAGCCGGGAAATGAAACGACAATTTTGAACATAGACAATGAATCCACGATAACCTTGGTCCGGTGGTTAATATCTCGGAATGCGACTAAAGAACAAACATCGAGGTATGGAAGGATTTCGTCGACTATTTCCATTGGCAATCGATCGAACAAGCCAATTGATGAAGGGCCTTGGTTGGCGCACGAAGAATTTGCCGTATTGTCAAGCACTTTAAACTCCTCCATATCTCTTCCCCTTGTTCTCGGTCTGTGGTCATCGCCCACAAAATACCCCGGAAAGGGGGCTTGAAATGTGTAATCGTCAAAATTAGAAACACTTTCCCATTCAAGGATGGCCAGCTGGTTTTCGCTCGTTGAATTCATGTTGGAGAGGGGAAACGAGAAGAATTAACATTTAACACAAATAGGAAGTTCGTGAAGAAAGGAAGAATTGCGATCTCATGCTTCGCAGATGTTGGTGGTGTTTCAAATGCGTATTTATAGATTGTATGGCAGGGGCCCTGGTAGGACCGCTGCCCTATCAGCCGTATGCATAACTAGCGCGAATATCGGATTTTCTAACCTTATTAAAAAAAAGTGAAAATTAGGACTTAACTTTTACTCTTCTTAGTATTACTTAACAACAGCATCTCTATATATTATTATATAATATCTAGATCCAACCGAGGAACTTAGAACGGGGGGTCCGCTAGGACGCACAAAGCCAAAATGCGCCTGGTTTGATCTACAATATTGCTTGGTTTTTCACAAAAGATATAACAAGAGCGTGAAGTATGAGAAACGAAAGGCATGGTTGATAAGCTTGGGAAGCGAGGATCCGGGGGGGGTTCCACAAGACATTCTCTGATGCGAAGGAGGGAAGGAAATGATATTTTCCGCTGGAGTCTTGAAATACAAAACATAGAAATGAAGCCCACGGTTCCTAATAAAACAATGAGACCTTGCTCCGTGTTCTTTGATGAGGCGACTAAATTGAGGTCCTATTTCGCACAGGTATGTATTCTACTAAAATAACACTTTCTATCACACAAAGGAATATCTTTATAGTTTTTCTCGTTTCTTATTTACGGCGACAAAGTAGATCGTGAGTTCAACATCCTAATATAAATGCACAAGCTTAGTGATATACTATTTTGGCCTCAGCTCCTGTATAAGTTGTTCAAAAATCATGGGATTAGTCCAATCAGAGCCCCGAATAGGTCCATTCAGTGAACAATCCATACCAGCTCTTGCCAAAGGGTCTACAGATCATTCTACCTTCTCTTCCCGACGTGTGATCACCGAAGAAGCACCTGCGAAAGTTGCCGCCTATCGACTCATCACAAAGAAAGATTTGTAGGAGAGATTTCTTTTCGCAGGATCGCACCCTCAGATCGGCAGACTGGAACTTGCGTCGTCCTATGGCGAAGCTCACTGAAGCAGGCTTCCACTCCCACCTTTAGACCTTGTTTTCATAATACCGGATCATTTCAAGTTATGTAAGTGGCATTTGAGGATGCTTCGGGACGACCATGATGAAAATTGGACAGAAAACTATGATCCAGAGAGTTGCTTAGCCCGTAGCTTTGCTTCTTCTTCCAAATATAAACGCATGGGGCCATTTACACGGAAATGCGCTAGTCTTGGGATCTCTAGACCTGATTCACCTATCGGCGAGGCGGTTCTCTCCTGAAAATGCAACTGTATTCCATATCATATCAGCCGAGAGGGATCTCAACTCGGAGAGAGCTCCATGGAGGTCGTCCGGGGAATATTACCTGCGTGTGAGTGGTTTACCCTTCATTACCTGATCGATTCTTCCAACAGACTTAATAAGAGTAGCGAATGTGAAACGCGTGAGGAATGCCTTTTGGGTTTGGATCATCCGAATAGCCATCAAGGAAATTTGCAAGAATGGCGGGGGCATTATATGTGCGGCCTTCACCGACAATAGATCTTTCTTAAATCTTTATCAATTCCCTCTTGACAAAATTTGAAATAATTGGCCTGAAGGACGGGCTGCAGAGTACTTTGTTGCCTTTAAACCTTGGAATCATATAACATTAACGTCTCATGACCAGTACTGGGTCTGATAATTAATCTGAGGACACATAGTACACTCAGAATTGTAGATGCTGAGACAGTTTCTTTTGTCCATGATCGTGCTTATACACAGAAGTAGTTCGATACTTCCCTAACGCTGGCTTGTATAGTTCAATGACCAGCTTTCCTTTCAACACACCTTTTAAAACAAAACAGAATTGGACTTGCTATAGGTATTGTGACAAAGTGCTTTTATTGTGCCTCAATCTCCTTAATAATAGGTAGAGAAAGGTTGTATTTATATACTTAAAGCTGTGATTCTATAATATTTTAGATCACGTGAACCGGGTATACTGATTCTAAGCGATTCTCGCAAAGTATAAGTGGAAGTGGAAGAGAGACTAACCCTATTGGCTAGGCTCGCAGTTCTGATGGTCTATATAAGTGACTGACAGATTCCTTAAACTCCCTTCCACGTCTTGTATTTTATCCCGAATGGCCGGAATGTTATTCACTATATATATTAGTGTGCTCTTTGAAGCAGGAAAACAGGCTTTTTTAAACCCGTTCCAGGCACTCAAGCAACGTAAGGTAGTATTTTCCAAGTTTCTCAACTATGAAAACCAAGTAGTCCATAGACGCAAGAGAGAAAATCTTTCATTCTTATCCTTCAAGAACAGAAATGCATTTTACTCTATTAGCACGGAGAGTAATATCCTAAACCCTCTTAAATGATTTATCAAAGACCCCAAAGGTAATGAGAATAGACACAAAAGTATAAACCTTTACACTATTGCATCTGCATCTAGGTTATCCCTTCGTGACCACGCCATAGCTACGATGCAGTCTCCCAAACGAACGGCAAATATTTGAATTATGCTTGTTACTATGTGCGCTTGGTTGGGTAGGATCCAATGGTATGAGATTTTGGCGTGTAGAATTTTCTGTGCGAAGGGTTTGATGAAGAATCCCGAAGGGCTCAGTGAATAGCCCAAGACTTAGAATTGTATCCTAGTATACGGATGTTGATTTGCCTCCTTAACAGGGGAATAAAGTTCTCCCTAGTTGTAATTAATGATGAATTGTAAAAACAGGAATCACAAGCGTAAAGACTTACTAATGCATTGCTTGCATTTACAGAAGACTCGAGTATTGTTTTAGATTACTCTCGAGACTCTATAAGTATATAGTAATACCGTTTAGACTAGCTACCGCGCTAGTAACCTACTAGAGGTAGAATAATAACATTCTAGAAGGTCTTCTAGAGGTAATAGTTATCTACTATCTAGATAACATTCTAATCTATTTAGATAAAATAGAAGAATATAAGAGTTATATATAAGAAGTTATAAAAAGACTTACTATAGTAAACTCTTAGCTTAAATTGTTAAAATACAAGTTTAGAGTAACTTATATAAAGTTTCTAGGCTAGATAATCTCTCTAGAAAGAATAGAAATCGACCTAGATAAAATTAGAGACGTTATTAACTAGGAATTACTAAAAAACATTAAAGACATTTAACGTTTCTAGGGATTCGCTAACTTCTATCGTTAGTTTATAGTAGACTACACTAGAATATCTAAACTAATAATAAACCTTATATATAAAGAAGTGCCTTTTATATAGAACGAGATTATAGAAACAGCCTTTTAGACTATAAAGAAGCGCTTTATAGAGGAACTAATCCTATATAGCTACGATCTAGAGAAACTAAGTACTATAGAAACAGGCTTATTAGATATAGTAATAGATGCTATACACCTATAACTAGACGAAAACGGAAAATTAATACTAGTAGCCTACTACTTAAGAACGCTAGACCTAGTATAATAGAACTATACTATATTTAAGAAGGAACTACTTACTATAGTCTTTACTTTAGAACATTAGAAAATCTACCTCTAAGAAACGAAGTATTAGATAATAGTCCTTACTAATTACGCTAATCTTCGAACCTTTACTACTACTAAGGAACTCATAAGTAAGCGCCTTACTAGGTAGTTAGAAACTCTATCGTATTATAATATTATTATCTAACACGTTGTAGAGATAACTAAACTAAGAGTAGACGCTCTTAGCTATAAACTAGGCTATAAGAAAGCTAGAGAATATACGAAGCTAGTAATATTAAAAGAACTACCTAATAGAGACTTAGCTCTAATAGTTTATTAAATTATAGCTATATAGATAGTAGATCTATAGCTAGATGTAATCTAGGCTATATATAAAGGATAGAACTAGTACTATAATAGGAAACTATAGGTTCTAAAAGAATATAAAAAGTAGTTTATTAGCGAGTACGATTTAGTACCTACTTATAGATACTAAGGAATATAAAGAACTACTTAGCGAATAAAATAATACTACTTTATAGATTATCTACTAGTAATTATTAAGAATATAATAAAGAAGTATAATACCTATATCTAGAATAAGGCTTTACGCTAGCTACTATATAGATAGATAAGTACTACTTCTATTCTATAGATATCTTAGGAATTAGTCTCTTAGAATTTTATTATTAAGCTACTAAAATCTAAGAACCTAATAATAGAAGTTAAATATTGTTACAACATATTTAGAGTGAATATCACTATATTCACATGACCTAGAAGAGCTATATAAGTTTGTAGACTAGCTACACTTTAGAATGAGAAGACGACCGATTACTAAATACTTCGAAATACTCCTTCTACCTCAAATATACTAATAAAGAGAGAGGCTAAAGAAGATATAGAGAAGAAAGAGAAGAAGAATAAAGTAAGCTTAAATAATAATTCCTTTTTTATACAGTACTAAATAGCTATATTAATTAGATTAATCGAAAAGTATTAATCTAATCTAATTAAGACACCTATTCTTCTAATTATATAAACCTAATTATTAATTAGATTAATAATTAATTCTTATTTACACTACTTAGATAGAACAGTTATAAGATAGCAAGTAAATATAGAGATAGATTCTCTATCATTTTAGGTATTTAGAACTATTCTAGAATTATTAGGTTCAGAAAGGAGGCCTAAACAGAGGTACGTACCGACCTCTTACCTATATACTAACGCTATTATAATATAGGCTTTAAATTCCGTCGATTCAACGAAATGTCACCGGCGTGCACAAGGGTAGTCTAGGTAGCTAGACAACTCTACTTAGGTACTGGAGAGTCCTTTTTATATAGGTAAATAGCGAGGTAGGGGGAATTTTCAAGAGGAATCTCGAAATTTCAAAGAGCCGCATAGTCCGTGCACCCTGTCTTGGGGAAAGTCTTAGGACGGTCTAAATAGATTTAGATAGTCTCTTGTATCTAGATAGTTTTCTCTCATTCAACAGTTAATTTAGAGGACTATTACGAGCTGCCCCTTCTCATTTCAAAAGTTAATTTTCAATAGATAGTCTAAAGTTGAGACTAGAGGGAGAGTATTGTGGTTAGTGTCTAAAATCATAGGATAGTTAAGGAAGGGGACCATTTAGATATGGCCTAGAGAGCGCCTAATTTACTCCCCTTTTTCCTTTAAGGTATTTGGCTCTTTGGAAACAGAACGAGAAAGAAGATGCAAAGCGCTCTTTTGGTGCGGTACCCTCGTCCAATAATTTCGTGGTAACTTCATCGCGGGAGAGATATTGAGAGAAGAATGAAATTTAGTGAAGATGTCCTCCTCCCTCTTCAACCAGCCTCGCTAGCAAGGCTGCTTCACCAACCCGCGCGAACACTCCTATTGCCTTCAATTTGAATCGACAGCTTCTCAGTCTCGGGCCAAACAGTGTAGAATCATCCTCAAATCACAAGATGCCTCCCAGAAACCCAACCTTCAAGACGCCCTCGCCCCGGCATGCATCCCCTCCCAGCGAAACAGCCTCGACACTCAGTTCTCCCACATCCCCAACCCCGAGCGAGAAAGGCGACCCAATCCACGAAGATCCCTTCAACCCAGAACCGCCCGCAAAACGCATCAAGTACTCACCCTTCCCAGACGACGACGACGGAGGCAGCATAGAGAATCAAAACCAACCCAAAATCCAAGATCGCAAAGTGGAATTCGCAGCAGCCTATGAAACGAGAGAAGAGCACTCCTCCATATCTGAAGTCTCACAAACAATGGAAGACGAAGAAATGAAAGACGCCGATGCACGAAGCGAAATCTCTCTAGCAGATGAAGACGAGATCCTCCATATCACCGATGAAGAAACCAAGCATCTCCTCCGAAAAATCGAAAGGCTAGAACTCACGATTCAAATGCTCCGATTTAAAGCTCAAGTCGCGACCCCGAAGTACGAAAAATCACAGGCAGAACTGCAGAATGTGTCCAAGGAACGCGACTCCTTAAGCCTTACCAATTCGAAACTCTCTCAGGATATCCAGTTTCTCAACCAACGACTCCCCAAAATCAGGGAAGCGGAACAACTTCAGAGAGATCTTGAGGCGGTCACGGGTAGGAATATATTTCTTCAGATGCAAGTTGAGAATCTGAAGAGGGAGAGGGAAGATACCGTACGGAAAGTTGTGAGTTTGGAGCGAGAACTTGGTGGTATGAAGGCACAAGTTAGAGGGAGGGCGGTCTCATATGCGGAGTTGGAGAAGAGGACATATCTTACTTCGGAGACTGTTGGTGGTTTGGGAAATGGGGATGGAACGAGGGGAGGCGGTGAGTATATCGAGGGGTCCTTTTCGATTCGGAAACATCGGAATCATAGGGCCTTGGGTGCTGGAAGGGGTCAACCTACTTTGGTTGATTGGCAGGGCGAGGTTAAAAAGATGACGAAGGAGGAAAGGGATCGCGAGATGTCTGCGTTGGCTAGGAAGATGCAAGTACTTCGATTGATGGATGGAAAGATGGGTGGTAGTCAAAGCCATCTACGATGAATATCATTTATCTGATTAGTTGTCAGCTTTCATGGTGTAAATTAGGTTTCGAGGAAAATTATAGGAAGATGATTTCGTCCTTCGGACATTGTTTCGTTTTTCCGTGACGAAATATGAATCGAAGTGGGTTTGTTAAAGAAAAAGGGGTGGGTACATAGGATTGCCCCCTACTAGTCTTCTATATGCAAACCCACTACAAATGGGTATTCTTGAACTTAAAGAGTAGCCTTCACCAATTTGTTATTGGTCAAAGTTGGAAATACGGCTCTTCCTCCGCTGATGCGTAGATCATATAGTACTAGTTGGGCCCAATCCGATGCGGCCAACCCCTTTCATATTTGTATAATAAGTGTGTATCACTAATCGCGTTACAATATGCATGCGCGGGGTTCAAAGCCGCATCTGCGGACAAGGTATGGAGATTGAAGAATAGTAAGCAAATGGCACACATGAACCACAACACATGATATTCGAGCGAGGTATAAAACGTCCGTAGTTCACATCAAGTCTTCCCCTATTCAGAGGAATTCCTAAACACCAGTCAATATTCCATTTCAAATCCTGCGACGAGATTTCCCACGGTACACGAGTTCAAATATCAGGAACAATGTTTACCGGATATGGAATTCTCCCTCTATTAGCTCTCCACACCATATCCCCCTTCAAAATCAACATCCCACAAGCAGAACTCACCTACATGGAAGATTCCCTCCGACTCTCCCGACTTGGAAATGTAACCTTCGAGTCAGAGTCGGAAAGAAACCTATCACTGGGGATATCCCATACCTGGGTAAAGGAAACAAAAGATTATTGGTTAAATGACTTCAATTGGTACAGTTTTGTTTGCATCATGAGGAAGATGAATGGAGATACTGACCGAAACTGCGCAACAGGAGGAAAGAAGAGGAATATATGAATTCCTTTCCCCAGTTTACCGCGCAGATAAAGGATGAGTCGGCGACGGGGGATTACACGATACATTTCGCAGCATTGTTTTCGAAGAACGAGAGCGCAGTTCCGCTGATATTCCTTCATGGATGGCCTGGTATGATTGCAAGAATTGCGAGATGTAGAAATTGAACCGATGGCTTGCTAACCAAAATACTTGTAGGGAGCTTCTTAGAATTTCTTCCAATCATGTCGTTACTAAAGGAGAAATACCCACCAGAAGAGCTTCCATACCATGTTATTGTTCCTTCAATGCCAGGGTATGCATTCTCTTCGGATCCACCACTAAGCAAAGAATTGCGACTCGAGGGTGTAGCAAGGATATTCGACACCTTAATGAGCGATCTTGGGTTCGGGTCAGGATACGTCGCCCAAGGTGGAGATATAGGATCCGGGGTGGCTCGAATCATGGGCGTAGAATACGAGAGTTGCAAAGCTGTTCATCGTAAGAGCTCCACCTGCGAACTCAAAAAGATTTCCTAACACGCCCGTCAGTAAACTTTTGTCTAATGTCGGAACCTAAGAGTTACAACGCCTCCTCCATCAATAATGCGGAGAAGGAAGGTCTTGCCAGATTAGTAGAATTTGGTAGCACCGGAGCCGCGTATGCACTCACCCAGGCTACACGTCCAAGTACCATATCTATTGTACTGAATAGCAACCCCCTCGCACTCTTAACATACATAGGCGAGAAATTTTTGTTGTGGGTTGATAAACCACTTCCTCTCGATACGATACTTGCGGATATCAGTCTGTATTGGTTGACACAGACGATTATTACATCTTTGTATCCATATCCTCAAATTTTCACACCGGGAAATATTAATCCCCATGATGATCCTAAATGGCATCTGACGAAACCATTTGGATACAGTTGGTTTCCAAAGGAACTCGCTTCAGTTCCAAGGGCTTGGGCGGAAACTACCGGGAATTTGGTATTTTATAGGCAGCATACTGAAGTAAGTTCGTCTCGTTTATAGCCTTTTTTATAGATGCTGATCTCGGTAAAAGGGTGGTCATTTCGCTGGACTTGAACAACCACAGGTTTTGCTGGATGATGTGGAAGCTTTCATTCAACAAGTTTGGGTGTAAATGTCTTGTGGAATCCAGGGTACACGGAAAACAGACAGAATCACATAGTAGAAAGTACTGGAATAAACTTGAAATCAAAACCATCGTCTACCAATTGAACGTACCAGGTGCTGGTGGTGGTGGTTTGAGTAGACGCGCGATGGGTGACCCCTGACATAATATCAGTTAGCTTATGGAATGAATTCGGTGTTGTAGCTTGATTAATGAAAGTTAACCACGAGAAGGAGGTCCATTTCAGTCTGATAAATATGGCAGCAGAAGGATCGATGGAAGCTTGCCATGGAAATGAATGGTGGACCAAGCACCACGTGCATCCCGCTAGGAAGAATTGAGGGATTTTTTAATGATTTAAATCATAATAACAAAGAGACGGCGAGAAAATTTGAGTTGAGAGATTGTGAAAGTGAAGGAGAAGAATAGTTGCGTGAGGTGGAAGGGGAGGAGGTTGAAGCTGAGTGGCGCGTTGAAACCCTGTCAAAGCACTTTAGCGCCAGGAAAGTCGCGTCACTGGAACCGCGACTGTTTCTACGGAGGTACAACACCAAAAATCCGAACCCAATCCACAACCGCCATTTTTTACTCCAGTATCTTGAAACTTCTGATATTTCTCTCTCCCTTCTCGCCTCTGAAACTTTTGCTCTTGACACCCTCCGATTTCCTGCTTTCAATGGCGTTCTTGCAATAGGCAAAACCCCGTATTCAACGCGTCCACCGAACTCTGACGAAACCGCGAAACGCCATTGTGCAAAGGAAATACAGTACACGCTAGCTCTGAAAGCTTCCTAGGACCTAACATGAGGTTTGGCGCGTCTACGAACTCTTCAATATGTATTTACCACGATCCCTCATCTCGACGCTCTACCTCCATCTTCAGCAAACCCACCACCCATTATCCCCGCCAGTTCTAATCCTCGTCGCTCTCGAACCCGATGCGCTATGCGGATGTCGAATTCTTACACAGCTTTTGAAGCGCGACTATATACCTCATAAGATTCAGCCGATCGCGGGTTATGGAGATCTGGAAAGGGCAGGGAGAAATGTGATCAGACCCATGATGGAAAGTCAAGGTGGTAGTGGGGGTGTGGTGGTTTGTCTGGGTGTGGGTGGTCTGGTAGACCTAGGGGGGCTGCTGGGTATTGACACAGAAGAGGACGAGACCAATTATGGGGGCGTCGAATGCTGGGTAGTGGACGCGCGAAGACCTTGGAATTTAGGGAATGTGTTTGGAGGGCACCCTCGATTTCCACCCACGGAAGACGAAGACGAGAACGAACCCGTAAAGCAACCTGGAGTGGATGGGGGCAAGATACAGAGGGACTACAAGCCGGGGAAGGGCGGCATAATTGTCTTCGACGACGGAGATGTGGAGGACGAGTTGGAAAAGGAACGAGACGCGTACTTGGCACTGGTAGATATGCCAGAAGTAGAGGAGAATGAAGATGACAGCGATGGGAGTGATTCCGAAGAAGAAGAAGAGGCGCCAAACCCACGCCCCGGACAGAAAAGAAAGTCTTGGTCGGACAGAGATGAAGAGGACGAGAGCAGCGAAGACAAAAGTAGGCCGCACCAGAGGCGGCGGAGTAATTTGGTATGTTCTAAACAGCATGTGGCCCTTATTCCACTAACGATCCCATAGTCCAGTCCCATCCCAGATTCTCCGCGGCGGCCGAAACAGAGAGGTCTCATTTCCCTCAATGGCCCTCCTATATCAAGCACAGCTGCCTCTCGATCAGTTTCCCCCACACCAGGGCAGCCACCGAAAGCCCCATCTGCCAGAACATTGCGGCGTCGTCTGCTGAAACTCCGCGCAAAACACGAATCAGTTCTGCAGTCTTATTATTCAATGGGTGCCTCCTACTCGGAACCAATTTCGTCAATGATGTACTCTCTGGCTTCTGAACTGGGACGCGAGGACAACGATCTGTTATGGATGACCATTGTAGGGGTTACTTCAATGGAATTATATGGACGGTCTTCGGTCGGAGTCGCTGTGTCATCTGGCAAGACGAGTGCCCCATCTTCAGGTTGGCTTGGAACTCGCGGATCACGAATACGCCAACTACTCCGGGATGAAGTGCGACGTTTAAATCCTCCAGAACTATCCGACTCAAGCTTCAATGCGAACAGAAACATGTCACCTGAGAATAGTGGTATCATCCCTACTACAGCACGAAGCCCTACGGACACAAGCATTCGCCTGTCACCAGAACCGAAATTCCTACTCATCCGGCATTGGAGTTTATATGATAGCATGCTGCACTCACCTTATTTATCTGCACGATTACATATTTGGTCGGACAGTGGCAGGAAGCGACTGCACAAATTACTCGCAAAAATGGGGGTCAGTCTTGTGCAATGCAAGCAGAGTTACACGCATATGGACATGGAGCTTAAGCGAGGACTGAGGACCAAGCTTCTCAAGTACTCCGAAATGTACGGTCTGGATGATTTGGTCCCCTCGGCAGACACCGATGGGCGTGACAGGGGGGGAACCAAGGAAGGTTGGGGATTTGTTCGGAGTTGGGGTTGGCGCGCAACCCTGTCCGCGCAGGACGTCGGCGTTGTGGTAGGAGCAATCCTTGAAGTCGGCAAACAAGCTGTGAACACGCTTCAAAATTCCGCGTGGGACCAGAGACGAGAAAATAAAGAAACTACAGATGAAGATGGCACCCTAGAGGCTGAGGAGTGGGTTGGACGATTTTGGGATGCCTATGATGCCCTTGAGAAGTATGTCACCTAATTGCCAAGTGAAAAAGGAACACGTGCTGACCAATTATTCAGAATTGAGGAACTCAAGGCGGCCCTGCCTACTGCACAGCACCTGCATCGTGCCATTCTTCGCACCGGTACATCATTAATTGAGAAACGTCAGATTCGTCACCTGCGAGCTTTCCGAATGTGCGTCGTGAAAGATGGACCGGATGTTCAACTATTTACACATCCTTCCGCGCTCACGAAACTTGCCTTGTGGGTAGGTGAAGCTATTGCAGAACAGGAACGAGAGACCAAAGGAAAGCTCGGCCATGGTGGACGAGGCACACCTTTAGTCGTCGCCGGTTTAAATGAAAACAGAGGAGTCTATGTCATCGTTGGTACTGGGGGAGGAGGGGGCGGTATGGGCTTCGGCGATAAAAATGCCAGCAAGGAAAGAAAGGAGAAGCAAGAAGCCAAGTCCAAAGCTCGAGAGTTAAAAAAGAAGAACAAAGAAAAAGTACGCGAAGAAAAAAAGGCAGTCCGACGACTAGCCTTAGGCGATGACGAAGACGACGCTGAGGATGAGACGGAATCCGAGGCCTCCGATTCTTCCTCTGACGAGGACGAGGATGGGGAAGACGATGCAACACAAATTAAAGGTTTCGGGAGAAATAAATTCGGAAACGCGTTCCAGGAGGTTGTTGAGGAGACTAATGCTCGTGTGCGCATTGATAGCTTTGAGCATTGCGTGGTGGAAGTTAAGAAGGAGGATCTTTCGGGGTTCCTGGAGAGCTTGAGTATGAAAGCCGTGGTTGGATAAATGGTAATGGGACTAGTCTGTGGGCTACGGGGAATGTAGATATGTGATTACGACGACATTTGTGCTCTTTCGGTACTGGTTCTTTCCCTTGTTTTGTTGGTGGTTTTTTTTTTGTTGGTGTTTTTTTCCCTCTCCCTCTCACACATACACATACCTTTTGCATTGGGATGAGATGGGTTCTGGAGTCTTGGTGGTTTTCTGGGCTTTGGCGGTTCCTTGGTCTTTGGTTGTTCTTTGTTATATCTTTTGAGTGGGATTGTTAGTTTGCAGAAGATTTTTTGAGTAATTGAAAACTTGAGTTTACATTTTCCCCGGGCACTTTTCCTTGATCACATGATGTTGATTGTGTGATACTTGCCAAGACCTATTTAAGCGAACCCCCTATCTTCACTTCTTTTACTTTTACTCTTCGACTATGGGCGGCCTCCTTTCTATACGCTGGCGTGGAAATAATCTTAAGAAGAGAGTTGTTATCTAATGATATTTTCGTTCTGTTATGTGGTATTTTTTTTGGGGTAAACCCTCGCATGCTCTTCTGTCTGGGTCTTTTCAATTATCTCTTACTTTCTTCTCAAGTCGGTCTTTTGCTAGTTGTAGGCTTTCATGACCCATGTAGCTTTGATAGTAGGCAGAGGATTTGAGCTGGGTTATATTGAGTGGTTTTGGGGGGAGGTGGGACGGAGGTAAAATTTTCACGAGGATTGTGTTGGAGTGAATTTGTTTCCTGAAAAGCTTCGTATTGGGGCCCTCTGAGATGGAGATTGGCTGTTCTCTGTTAAACTTTTTCCGTTGCTCGTCTGGCACGAGAAACAGACTAGTGAGAAATTTGTACCTATGAGGATGGGAGTGAATGGATGAGAAGAAATATCTTTTCTCGATGTCGGGTCCTGTCATTTGATTCTGTGGGAGAACGACAGGGTACGTGAAAAACAACAGTGTACGTCTATGGGGTCCATGGAAGTACAAATTGGTAGATAGCGATTTAGACGTAAGGTTCCTCTCGGGTGCCCAAGGAAATAAAAGAACACGGTTGGGAATCTTGCCAGCAGTTCCCTGCTTCCATGTACGTTTTGTATGTGCTGGCAATTTATGGTGAATAGATACAAATCGTTTTGAAGCAAAGTCGTACTTATCAACCAGGATTTCACGGGCCTAAGAGTGTATCCGTGAACGCGAGGGGCATATGTTGCAAGAACTACCACGAGTTGTCACAATAGCTACAGGAAGCTTTTGTGGAGGTCGTAACTCTTCTAAAGTAGTGTTTGAATGAGGTGTAATAAATTGCAAAATTACCTCAGATAGATCGCTTTCCTGGGGTATTCTTAGACTGTTAATCTTAATACATATTGATTTCTCTCGGGATTGATTTTGAAAATGGAACAACGCAAAGAGTTTTACTGTATAGCTTATACAGGTTTCAATGCTTGAGGTTACAATGAGAAACAAAGGTACCCAAGATGTTATAATGTAGTAAGATACTCCTATCATGTATATCCCCTCCAATGATTCAGCTTATCTGCAGTCTAGTAATTTAATACGAGGTTGGAATAACTAACAATTGCTTACTATTTGTTGCTGTTACCACAGCGCTTGATTCACTTTGAGCACGTTTTTCATTGTCCAACGAAAAACCACTTGAAATGAGCTATTTTTGATTGGCTAAAGCACCGGGACAGCCCCTTAATTTAAAATGTAAGTGTAACCTAAAAAATACCCGGGAGGTTCTCGTAGGGTAAAGAGTCAAATAGCGGCAGAAAAAACTCTGCTATATTTCATTTCTAGACACACACCCAAATTCACGACAGATTCAAAAAGACATTTACAGTAGGGTGTTAAAAGTCTTCACACCCCCCCCTTGCCAGCCAAGCTTTCTAGACCTAATTGGGCCTGGTTATTCTCGCTGCTTTTCTAAGTAAACAACGTGCTTTCGTATGTAAAACACTATACTTTTGAAGCTATTTAAGATGCCTTGACTTGAGTTATCTCCTACTATGTGTGTGTGAATTGTCGAACTCAGCTCTGAACGTTAGTTAGCTCCTCGAATACACTGAAAATACCCTTAAATCCATCTTTCTATGATTTGATTAACTCTTAAAGCCTATCCTATAGGTATAAACGACTTTACTTTAAAACTATAATCTAGAAGACCTCGAGCTTTAACAGAAGAGTAGCGCGATTATATATATAATGTTGTTAACTATACGAATCCTTATATTAAGATATAAGACCTTCTTTAAGAAGTTAATAATAATTATAAAAAGAGTTCTATTTAACAGCTTTTAAGGGAGATAAATAAGAGGAAGTAGCTATAAAAGAAGCGTCTATTTATTACTTCTACACATATAAAAAAGTAACTTAAGTAGGCTATTCAACATTAAGCCTATACTATAAACGATTAGATAAAAGTCACTTAGTCTAATAAGTATATAGTAGAAAGAGGGGTAGGAGTAAAGCCTATTTAGACATTTACAAGGCCACGAGATCAAGTAAAGGAGAGTGATATATAGCCTGTTTAGTACTCTAGAAAAGAAGTAAAGAAGATACTTTAGGCTACTTTTAGTTATAATAGAAGAACAGGCTTAGTCCCTCTTAATAGTAATCTATAAGCTATATAAGAAGGGGTTACTTCTTAGGTTATTTAAGCTTTATATCAAGCTTTTCTTCCTAATATTATAGTTAAAGGAGAAGAGTTTATATATAATAGAGCTAGTCTACACTATAGTACGATTATAAAGGATATACTAAGAGAGATAGTAATACAAGTAATAGAATAGCCTCTTTATTCTCCTGATTTAAATCTAATAGAGAATTTATAAGCTTTAATAAAAGTAGAGCTTTATAGGCTATACTCTAAGCTAGAGTATACTTCTAATATAGACAAGACTTTAGATACGTTAATAGAGAGAGTATAAGAAGTATAGTATACTATTAATAATAGGATTTTATATAGATTAGCTATAACTATAGAAGATAGAGTATAAGCTATTATTAACTCTAAAGAGTAGTATATAAAATACTAGAAATATAGCTTTAAAAGTATAGTGTTTTATATACGAAAGCGCGTTGTTTACTTGGAAAAGCGGCGAGAATAACCAGGCCTAATTAGGTCTAGAAAGCTTGGCTAGTAAGAGAGGGGTGTAAAGACTTTTAACACTCTACTATAATGACTTCTTATCTTATCAATCTTATCTGACCTATAGTAGGGTGTTAAAAGTCTTTACACCCCCCTCTTACTAGCTAAGCTTTCTAGACCTAATTAGGCCTTGTTGTTCTCGCCGCTTTTCTAAGTATATAAAACACTACACTTTTAAAGCTATATTTCTAGTATTTTATATACTACTCTTTAGAGTTAATAAAAGCTTGTACTCTATCTCCTATAGTTATAGCTAATCTATACAAAATCCTATTATTAATAGTATACTATACTTCTTATACTCTCTCTATTAACGTATCTAAAGTCTTGTCTATATTAGAAGTATACTCTAGCTTAGAGTATAGCCTATAAAGCTCTACTTTTATTAAGGCCTATAAATTCTCTATTAGATTTAAATTAGGAGAATAAGAAGGCTATTCTATTACTTATATTACTATCTCTCTTAATATATCCTTTATAATCGTACTATAGTATAGACTAGCTCTATTATATATAAACTCTCCTTCTTTAACTATAATATTAGAAAGAAAAGCTTAATATAAAGCTTAAATAACCTAAGAAGTAACCTCTTCTTATATAGCTTATAGATTACTATTAAGAGAGACTAAGCCTATTCTTCTATTATAACTAAAAGTAGCCTAAAGTATCTTCTTTACTCCTTTTCTAGAGTACTAAACAGGCTATATATTACTCTCCTTTACTTAATCTTATAGCCTTATAAATGTCCGAATAGGCTTTACTCCTACCTCTCTTTCTATAGTATACTTATTAGACTAAGTGACTTTTATCTAATCGTTTATAGTATAGGCTTAATGTTAAACAGCCTACTTAAGTTACTTTTTTATATATATAGAAGTAATAAATAGACACTTCTTTTATAGCTATTTCCTCTTATTTATCTCTCTTAAAAGCTGTTTAATAGAACTCTTTTTATAATTATTATTAACTTCTTAAAGAAGGTCTTATATCTTAATATAAGTATTTATATAGTTAATAATATTATATATATATTACACTACTCTTCTATTAAAGCTTAAGGTCTTCTAGATCATGGTTTTAAAGTAAAGTTGTTTATACTTATAGAATAGGCTTTAAAAGGTGATCGAATTATAGAAAGAGAGATTTAAGGGTATTTTCAGTGTATTTAAGGAGCTGACTAACATTCAGAGCTAAGTTCGACAATTCACGTACATATAGTAGGAGATAACTTAAGTCAAGGCATCTTGAATAGCTTCAAAAGTATAGTGTTTTACATACGAAAGCATGTTGTTTACTTAGAAAAGCAGCCAGAACAACAAGGCCTAATTATGTCTAGAAAGCTTGGCTGGCAAGGGGGGGGGTGTGAAGACTTTTGACACCCTACTGTAGCGCCACCCCAGCAAATACTCTTTACCGAAAGAGCCTCCCATCTCGCATTCATAGAGCCTCGAATAATCTCTCTCTCGCCAGCTTTCCAACAACCGATTCACTCTGCTAAAGAGCCTCCTCTACTCTATATTCGTAGGGCCTCAAATAATCTCTCCCTTGACGACCGACATTATACAAGGACTCCCTCCTGATCTCTCGCGCGCTCATAGATCAGCTACGCACCGAATACCTGAACTATACACCTCCACCGAACACCACAAAAGAGCCTTGTTTTAACTCTCCGCTAGCCTTATTTACTTCAGCTTGGAAGAGCTATTAATACAACCTGTATTCGTACACAAACGGGGGATTGGAGATGGAGGAGGAATAGGAATGGAATGAAGAAGGAATAGGATGGAAATGGAGGATAAAATGACAAGTGGAAAGGTAGATGTCTACTTACGATAGCCATTTTATAAAGTTTTCCTATTGTTGCAACATTTTTAGAGTGAATATCTCTGTATTCATGTAACCTAGGGAGGCTATATAAGTTCGTAAGATAGGTACACTTTAGAAAGAGAAGACGGACGATTATAAAACCAATTCAGGATATTCTATTCACCTCTTATATACTAATAACGTAGGTAGTCTATTCTTATATTCCTCCTAAGTTAAATAGAGGGAGAGAAAGAGAGAAAGAGAGGAAAAGAGAGAGAGAGGATAGAAGAGAAAGAGTAGAAGAAATAAAAAAAAGGGAACGAGAATACTCACCTACGCTAGAGCTAACTTTCCCTCGAAACCTTTGCTTCCTTCCTTTTCTTACTTCTCCCCTCTTCTTACCTCCCTCCTCTCTTTACTTCCCTCTCCCCTCTCTCTATTCTTATATTTTATACTCTACTTCTTATGTTCTTAAACTTATACTCTTTTGGCAAGAGGAGGAGAAAATAACTAACGAGATTAGAGGAGTAGACACGTTATAATATAACCCTCTTTCCTCTTTAGGCAAGGGCTTGAAATTAATAAGCGAGAAGCAAACATATACTAAAGGAAGGAAAATAAGGAAGAGAGGAAGGGAGAAGAGGAAAGGGTAAGAGTATAAAAATAATCGACATAATAGTAGGCATAGGTATAGTATTAAACTTTAGACGCTTTTAGCCTCTTTTCACCTGTCAAGTTTTTTACAATTTGCGATTTGCGATTCAGACATTCAGGATGCCGTAAGCGCCTTTTGGCAGAAGGTTTTCTTCACTAAATTGTACGGAGGGTCTAGAAATAAGTTTCAGTAGACTACCTTTTGGCAGAAAGTTATCTTCACTAAATTTGACGAAGGGTCTAGGAATAAGTTACGTAGATCACCTTTTGGCAGAAAGTTCTCTTTACCGAATTCATATAGCGCTGTTATTCTGCCATTAAGCGGTGTACCGACACTTAAGCTTAGCACCTAGGTATATAGCACTAATATTCTACTAAAAGGCGGTGTACTGAATATCAATCCTAGCACCTCTATCTTCTATATAGATTTAGAGATTTAGAGAAGAAATACTTTATATAGTTAGAATACTAGACAGAGCTCTTATTTAACTCTTAACTAATAATAATACTACGAAAAGTCTACGATGCCTTACTTCTTAGCCTTAGACGTGATTCTATTTAAATTACCTAATTAGATAATTTTTTTATAGAGGCAGGGGAGGGAGGCATTCTTAGACACTAGAGCCTCTACGAGGAGGAAAAGTCCCTCGTCTTACATAGAGGCCCTTGCTTTAGCCAGGGTAGGTTTCTATCTATATTTCGAACTAGGACTCGGCATATAGAAGGGGCTTCTATAGATCTATCTATAGATAGCATTACATTAGAACTATCTAGAATAGGATTAGAATAGAATAGATTTTTCTAGAGAAATTTCCCCTAGAACTATAGAACATCTAGAGTTTCAATAAGTAGGCTAAGAAAAGGCGAATTTAGCGAAAATGCTTCGGGTTTAAGCTTTAAAAGGCTGAAAAGAGTTAAAACCGATGTACTTTTTAAATGAACCTCGATATAAGTATATCACTGATTAATCTTATTTTAATATCTATTCTTTAAACTTCTAACTTCTCGAGTAATTCCTTTACTCCTCTAAAGTATAGTATAGATCAGAAAATATAACGTTACTCCGGACGAGCGAGTTTCGTTAAAGTGAGTTCGAATTACTAGGGGTGTTTACTTATTTTCACCTATAAAAGTAGATACCAACTGCAACGAGAAAAATGATTGGGACAAGTGCTAATAATGTACGTGAAGGAAAAAGAGGCTAGAAATGAGTGGTGGAATTTAGGTGGCATTCCTTGGCGAGATCTTAAAAAGCGCCAGCGGAAAGATTTAGGACTAGTATTAAGAGAAAAGGCTAAGACTGAGAAGAGAGAAGGCGCTGTAGTTGCCGATGGAGAGATAAAAGCAAAGCTATAGGTCGAGAAATAAAGTAATATTGTCAGTCAACTCGCAGGCCTGTGAAGGAGTCAGGGGGGCAAACATAAAATATGCGCTAAACTTTTCATCGCCAGTGGGGCAGAGCTAACGACTTCACGAAGAGCTATCACCGCTGAGGCTGGAATGTGAGAACGTCACAGTATTCTTGTTAAAAAAACGTGAGAAGGCACACGAGGAAGTCGCATCCTCTCCAGACTCCCCCCAAACACAATAAACAACTATCATCACCACCTAAAAGTCTGTAGTTGAATAGAAGAAAAAGATATATAGCGGCTTGATTGGCGCGATGAAGCAGTGACAGCCTAAAGTGCGTTAGAAGAAAGGCTGACCACCTCTCAAACAATCATTATAAGCCAAGTATCGGATACCTAAATAAAGCACGATGTTTAAAATATTAGGCTGGAAGAAAAGAATGAGAATGAATGTAATGCAGCTATTGCTACATAGAATACGATCGGTGAAGAGTTAATAAAGTCGATTACTGAGAACGATGAGGACGACTGAGCCTAAGCTACAAAGACGGAAAATGAATGCATTGGTCTACTTAAGCCGCTATATGCTATTCACTAATATTTCCTAGACATAGACCTGATTGTACTATAAATCTAATAGAAATATAATCCTTCCAAAGTCTATTAAGCCAAGTTTACCATTTTAAACTTTCTTAATTAGTAATTTTAAGAAACGTTCATCCAAGTAAATAATTATCTACCCAACAATCTATGTTTTTGTAAACTTAGAAACCTTATCTTATTAATTTAATTCTCTATTATCATTTTTATATAACCCTCACAAACTTCCCTAATCATACCTTCTCGAGTCTCACAACTCTGGCTTCTACTATGAGACGTAGTGAATTCTCAGGAATGCAAATATATTCTTTTAATTACCTTAGTAGAAGTGAATCCATTATTGAGAAGCCACTTCATTTGTCTCCTTTTATTTCTAAAGTGAAGATGAATTGTATATTACGCGTTACGAAGTCTTGGGCAATGGCCTTTCGAGGCGGTGCACGTGACTGCAAATGCCAGGAGGACGATATATATAGAGAGAAGAGGTCTAAGGTCTCTAAGAGCGAGACACCCAGGTGCTTAAAATATAAAGAAATACCGCACTTAACTTAGAAGTGTAAGCTCTACTAGTATTCTTTAGTTATAGCTCTTGTAAGAGGTTATAAAGTAAAAGTCACATTGTCAGCCCGAGGAGGAAAACTCCCCACCAGAAGCATCACAATCAAAGTAAAATGATTAAATCTTTATCCCATTCCTCTGCCTGTTTCTACCTACCACTCCAAAGAAGTAGGGGGTATTATGTCATGCATCGCCATCTCAAGTAACAAAACGAAACACCATTTTTTTAAAACCTCGCACCCACCGCTTCTCAATCGCCAAATTTTCCATCCAAACACGTCACACTTTCCCGCAAACCCCCCAGAATCTGCAAAACGAACAAAAAACAGAGAAAAAATGAGGAGTGGTCTAGAATACAGGCAAGAATATGCAACCTGATGCCCATAAGTAACTAAATTCTCATTGCGCATGTGCGCCAGTGCCCCAATCTGATCAAAAGCGCAAAAGGAATAAAAGCAAGATCCAGCAGCAATGTGAGTAACTTTTTGCAATGAAAAGTATGATGGGTTAGGGGGTTTGCAGGGGTTCGGGTGAAATTCAAAAAGTCGTGAAATGAGGTAGGCAGTGGGTTGACGGATTTCATCTATGCGTTGTCTTCGATAGAAGCGCCTTTGAGATCTGCGACAACATCGGCGACAGCACCCTTGATAAGTTCAACTTCGTTTGCAACTGATCCACCATCGTCGACGCCGGCAGTAGCTTTCGTCTCTCCATGGTTGGTGGCGGCAGCTTTGGCGGGGGCAGGTGCAGGGGTTTCAGCCTCTTCAGCCTCGAGCTTCTCGAGGTCTTTCTTTGCCTTGGCGATGTTCTGTCGAAGAAATTAGCAACGAAGAGGCAATAAATTGGAGCACGTCGACTTACCTTTTGGGTCTGGTTCTCTTGGTCAGATTTCCAGTGCTCCAACTTTTCCTTGACCTTTTCCAAAACACCAGGAACATCGGCAGCGCTCATAGGAGGCTCAATTCCCATGGCAGAGCAGTCTTCCATGACGGCGGGAGGGCAGCTGAATTTTCCAGCGACTGGAGCGGCATCTTCAGTGGTCGCGGCGTTCTTCTTGTTCTTCTTACCCTTTGACTTCTTACCGCCGGTACCAGCAAAGTAGTCTTCCTCCTCCTTCTTGACGACACGGGTACCCTTGAGTCCAGAGTCATCAACCTTTCTTTGGGCAGCGGCCTCGAGTCCAGATGGTGCTTGGAGAGGTGCCTTCTCTTGCTTGAAGGAAGGATCAAAGAACTGGAGAAGACTTTGGGCCCGTCTGATCTCATCCAAGTATGCCTTCTCACTAGCCTCGGCAAGCATTTGCTGAGCGCGTTCCTTCTTCTTTTCCTTCAAATAAGTCTTTTGCTCATTCTCTTTGCGCTCACGGAGTTTTTGGCGAGCTTCATACTCCCACTTTTGGACAGCACGGTTTCCGTTATAATAATCGTCCTTGATCTTTCTTACCGCAGCCCATTTCTCTTGTTGCTCGTTGTGGTACTTGGTTCGCTCATCACGGAGGCCGTTGATGTTCTTATAGATTTCGTCTTCCTTGGCTTTCAATTCATCAAATTGGGCTTGGAGTTTGTTGTACTTGTCGCTCAAAGCCTTGGATTCTGGGTCATCGAGGGTGTCTCGTAATTTCTTGATCTCGGCCTTCTTGTTGTCGATGGTCTTCTGGATATCGTCGAAACCGGCAAATTGCTTTCGTTGCTTTCGAAGACTGGAAACCTCTGCCAAAGCCTTCTTCTCGTCGACCAATTTCATCATACCACCATTGACTTGTTTCTCGAGGCGATCAATCTCGCGGTCGACGTCGTCCAATCCCTTATAAGCGAGGCGACTTCGGGAAGCCTTGATGGTGGCCATATCAGCGCGCATGCTCTCGTCGAGTTTCTTGATCTTGTCCATGATTTGGCCTCGGCCAGCCTTTCCTTCGCCCTGCTGCTTTCGGATTTCCTTAATTTGAGACAAGAGTTCGCCTCGAGCTTTAGCATGTGGTGAGTCTTTGTTGCTGCCCCCGACATCCAACTTAGCCTTGACGGCATTCTGCATGACAAGTCAGCCTATATCCGTAGAACCAAATGCTGGAGTCCGGGCGGTGGACTTGACCGCACCCTTCATTCACCTACCAATTTCTCCAATGAAGCAGCAAGCTCCTTCTCAGCTTTGGCGAGGCTTGCCTTGTATGCGGCCTCATCTGGCTTCTCGGGCTTCTCGAGTCTCTCGACCTTCTTCTTGTCTGTGTTGCCAGCATCGAACATGGCTGCGCCAGAGGGGGTTGCGACGTCTGCCATTGTGAATGCGAATCGGAAGCAAAGATCGGGATGTAAATTAGTTCTAGGAATGAGTATTCTTTGGAGACAGCTCAGCTCAGGGGAGAGGACAGAACACAAGTGTAATTGAATAACTTGTGTGGGGAGGTAGAGAAGTCTAGAGAAGTCTAGGGACACGATCAAATAATCGGCTCAGCCTAAGGACCCTAAGGAACACATTTCGGTACGGAAAAACTCTGGCCCGCGGGGGAACTTTTAAGGTGTCATGGCGGACGACAAAGACCAGCACCGCAGTATCTCCGCAACAAATTATTTTGCAGCCTCATCTCAACCTCTTGAACCTCGTTGCGCCTTTGTCCCTTAGTCCTCTAATTCAAATCCACCACCCTCATTTTCCAGCACCACTGCGCCCTCCACGAATCGTCTCCAATTCTTCTCAAGCATCCCAGACTTGAGCACCCTCCGCCATCATGTCGAACGACGAAGAGCGACAGGCTAAGCAGCTGGAGGCGGGAAACAGAGAAGCTGCACGAATGTGGCGCGCATGGCGAACAATCCACCAAATGGTCTCAGATCGAGGATATACTTTGGCCGAGGAGGAGATCAACATTTCCCTGGAGACTTTTAAGCGCCAGCACTGCACCAGCGATGGTCATGTCAAGTTCGTACACCAAATCAGTTCCCACCAACCATGGACACTACTAACAAAGAATCTGCAAATAGCAAGTCCAACATGAAGTTCTCTGCTCATCCTAGCGACGATATGATGAGGAAATACTCCACCCCGCCAACCGATCGCGAGCCAAACCCCCCTCCCCCAGATATCGGCCCAATCTGGTGTGAGTTTCTCGAGGCAGATAACGTTGGAATCAAGCACCTTCGTACATTTGCGCAATACCTCTCATCCCACAGCTTCCACACTGGTATTCTCATCACAAGCGTCAACATCACCCCCTCCGCTCTGAAAATTATCCCCGCTGTCGCATCCGAAACAAGAATCGAGACCTTCAATGAGCAGGATTTATTGGTCAACATCACCCACCATGAGCTGGTCCCTACGCACGTTCTGCTGAGTAAGGAAGAGAAGGCCGCTTTGTTGCAAAGATATCGTCTGAAGGATACCCAACTTCCCCGAATCCAGATGACTGATCCAGTCGCGCGGTACATGGGGTTGCGACGAGGTCAGGTCGTGAAGATCATTAGAAAGTCGGAAACTGCTGGTCGATATGCGAGTTACAGATTGTGTGTATGAATGTGGTGGGGGATGGTATTTTGCGACTTGGGTTCCGTTTCTGGTCCCTTCGGAGTTTGGCGGCGTTTAATTGGGGAAGAAAAGCATTGATCCATGGAGTCAACGGAGACAGATTGAGAATGGCGGATATCCTGTGCTTGTACTAACAGCATGCCAAATAATTTTCGCCGGACAATGAAAACATTTATCTGACAATATCTTTTTCAAGTATTTTTTCTAAAATGTACCTCGAATAAACTAACTTCCCGCCACGTATTTTGGCAAGTGCCTTTATTTTCTACACGTTTCTTGTCTGCCGTGGGCGAAACTTTATGAGTCTGACTGGGCTTGCTAAGTTGAGTGCATGAGGTTTCCATTCTTGACGTTCTTATCGAAATGTGAGCTTCCTTGCTGTCGTATTATCTCTTTTCTTTTGGTCGGAATACTTTCCCTCTGTCTGAAAAGTCTTAAGAGGAGCAATAAAGTGGCTGGTTGTCGTTCTTGTAGATCCCCCACCTCTATCTTAGGCATTTCGAAAATCCTTTCCACCAACAATATCTATTAAAGAAAAGGCGAGAACGGAGATTCCGGCGTTTCGCTGAGCTTCAATAGTACTTTTTCTTATTACCATCAAGTCATCATAAGAGGTAGCGAAGATTAGCTCATGTAGCGGACTGTTCGTTTCAATAACTTGAGAATCCTCTCTTCTCACTAGACTCAACTTTCCTAAGAGCTTCAATAATAACAGATATCCCGAAACATGTCCGCAACTATGAAGAGCTGTAAGTCTAGTCTGCATCGTTCAGTTTATCTGATCAACATCCGCTGAATGAGTGTTTCTTGAGATCAATGGGTCATCCAACTGGAAACTGTGGCGGGTTGAAATGAATATTGTTGGCTCTGTTCGTCTCTTTAAATTTGTTTCAACGGGCGATTTAATGGTCCTAGGGGTTCTTGCATAGTTCTGGTCTTTACTACAGGGGATGATCAATATTCTGTATCAATTACCGGTGAGTAGCTCAGAGCTTTTTTGGTACTATTTCCGGATACCACTTAGGTTACTGGAAGGTCACCTGGGTATTGCTGGTTTTTTCGAGAATCGTCCTCCCCTCATTCCCTAGGCTACCCTTGAATAGATCGAATTTCTTGCTCTATATCTTGACAGTCTAACTGTAAATAGGTTTACGTTGTTCGGTTTGAGTAAGCGTGAAGGTAGTTCATATAGTATCATTTCATCCCTGGTCTACCTTACTAATTACAATGGAATTCCCTCACAGGCATAGTGTTGTATTTGTAGAAAAGAGAGCCTAAGGATAATACATCTGTATCTTGTCAGATTGACCTCGTGACTCTCAGCATGTGATCTGACCTGCCCATATTATCTAACTACACCAAGTTTAGAATCGTGGCCTCTCGGCTTTATGAGCGTCTCTTGCTGCCCGAAATATTCTCCCAATACTTTTCTTCCTTCAACTTTTCCTTTCTCCGTTCAAAATTCTCGGCTGGCAAGCTTGGACTTGGCATTTATTCAGGGGCATTCACATTTGACATCCCCCTCTGCTTCAAAAGATCCCAGTGTTGGTTACTATATGCGCACTTTTTGTTGTCTGACTCTGGTGCTTGTGCGTATAGTAACAACCACGCGATTTCCTAGAACTATGTACTCTTCCTCCTAGGACTGGATCTACTTGATCTCGTTGGAGCAGACGATAACAACAGTCTCGTTTTAAGGTGGCCCTAAATTTATCGAATCTCTGCGTATAACTAGCTATACGAAGTTTATTGTCGGAGATTGATTATGCCGGGCGACAACTAATAGAATTTCTTAGGTAGATATTCAGAAGAGAGTGGTAAGTAGACGTCATATGATGTTTACTTGGTGCTGTAGAGCACCAACCTCAAGAAGACGATATTGTAAGTGGTTCTTGATCTTTAAAGATAATAATCGAACTGTATGGAATTACCACAGGTATTGTTCACAATATATATTGGCGCGCAAGTCTGTTCATTTGTACAAAGATGAAGTCCCATCTAATCTCCGCCCTCACGATCTGCAAGTCGAATCGCCATGATTCGCCGGTCTCTGATTTAATAGACTACCTCTCTGGCTATAAGACTGCCTTGCTGTTTGGAATTTACATGGACTAAATAGTAAAGACCCGCGTTTAATATTATCAAATTTATACTTATTGAACCTAAAGAACTATTCATATGAGAAAACAAACAAAAACATAGTTTCTAACCACGAGGTTTGACTGTTTAAAAGCAACTGTACTTCAGACGAACTGAGTTCTTAGAATTGAGTTACAGAGCAAGAATATAATGCAATCGTTCAACAGTAATATTTTGCGAAAATTGTTGCTGCCCTGTACCATGGAATAAGCGTATACGAGATATACCCGTATATCCATGGGTATATCCGTATGCCATATCCAATTTAATTACTGTATGCGAGAAATCTCGTATAGCTTATTTGAATTCCTTTGATTAAGTTCTACGTTTAGAGCGTTTTCCGTCTAATAGAATCTATTCAGAACTTTAATAAGTGTATTATTTTAGCAGCTATATACTTATTATATGTGGTTAGCCTTTTTGCAGTTGTGTTAGGCTGAAATGTCTTTTCCAGAAAATAAGAAGGGGTAGAAAGAGCTATTATAGCTACAAGACCTTCAAAAGGAAGTAAAAAAGGACCTGTAAAGAAGGGGGGTAGGGGGGTGCTCATGACGCTGACTTGGAATACCCCTACCGCAATATCCTCAAGTAATTTAAGCTGAATGGCATTCCAAGCAAGAAGTGGAATGATCTGATGAGAAACTGGTAAAATTTGAGAAGCTAACTATGTGTACTCTTGATATTGATCATCCTACCTAGTCACAGGCTGAAGGTATCCCAAACTACCTAGAAGAGTCCCAAGATCAGGAACAAATGTCAGAAAATGCCCCTTCATTAACCAGTCCCTCTTTATGGCTCATCAGTCTCCGATACAGCGCGCTCTCCTTCTCAACCAACCGCCATTCCATCCCTTCCCCCGCAGCGATGTAAAGCCGCAAATTCTTCAGAGTGCATCTGTAAAAGTAAATCGTGTTCTTCAACTGATCCCAGATAAAATCATCTTTCCCAGTCCGAGGATCCCGGATCACAGCAACCTCCGCTGCAACTTGTATGTTCTCAGCATTATGAAAGGAATTGACTAGGTTCGACAGTGTGCGGATATAGGTTTCGCTTGCCCTGCTAAACTGGGTGGATATGGGAGCGATGGGGAAAAAGATCGCTATCTGGAGAGAACGGACAGTATTTGCGTGTCGAGGGAGGATGCCGAGGATGGTTTGGTCAACTGGGAGAAATTTATGGTTAGCAAACTGATCCTATAGCTTGGGAGCTGGAGAGAGAAGGAGGTGTACTCTGCATAAACGAACAATCCCCGCCTGTTCTAAGAATACATAGAGGCGATCCTTCCTTAAAGTTTATCTCCACTTCCAATCGTTCGCCGCCATCAAACGATTTTATTGCCGGGTGAACCGGTATCGGAGGGACGTTGGAGAGGTTGAATGGTTGATGCATTGCAGATTCTATGGCAATAATTCGTTCTTTTCGTGTCTTGTCTCTGGAAAACAAATCCATGCTTCTAAGGAGGCAAATGTGAGTTGATAGGTGGATACGTAAGGGTACTTATATCTCCTTCTCGGTATCGAATAACTTTCATTGTGTCAAGAGCTTGGCTTGTTTTGGGAGTCCAGAGGTTTCTAGAGCGACTTAAACACCAGATCGCAGTCCTCATAACGTATTCACTGAAGATGCGTCAGAGAGGGCCGCCCCATAAAAGCCTTTAGAGTTGGACTCGTAACTCACTTTGCAAGGCTTTAGTCTGTTCATACGGGAAATTTCACATGGCCCTTGAAATTACTATCCCTCAGATGAATCTTGCACTCTGATGCCTGTAGAAAGAAGGCAGAATAGCTGGGAAGAATTGTTATGTCTTGTCTACTGAATTGTTACTGAATCTACATTCCCCTCGCTACTTTATAGAGTATCTCTACTAAGCTAAGCTAAAGCATATTTCCAAGAATGCTCCAAAAGCATATATGCTCAAAGGTTCTTCAGCGTAGAATACGGTTGTTTCAATATGACTGTACAAGCTTACTATAATGATTAGAGGGGATATATAGCCTGAAGTGCTAAGCTAAAACCTTTCTGCCGGTCTGTCTCCGTTCCTAGGATCTCAATCCCTGACCTAAATCAATTCGCGTTCACCTCCAACTGAATTATGAATTGGTGGCTTGCGGTGTCAAGTTGAGACGATAGCAGAGTGATGGTTCCCGGGAACCTACTCACTCAAATCCCCCCTTTTCTTCTCTTTGAGTTTTCATTTCTTCAAGCGTCACACTATCAAAAAAATCCGAACATCATTGAAGGTGAAAGCTGTGGAATAGCGAGCAGACCAGCAATTCAAAGTTGATAAAGCCATCCAGGTACCATTCAGGCGTCAAGGGGTACTGTTACCTCAGAACGTCATAGGATGAATCTAACTAGCCTGATTAGGAAATCTTTTCAGTTTGCTCAAATATTAGGCGAGCTGAAGGCGTTCGTCAACTCTATAAAAGAGACCTAAACGTTCCACCCCACCTACCCGAATTCTTCTGACACTTTTTTCTTCAGCACTCTACACACAATCAACATCCCCCCAACCTCCAATTAGCAGCTATGAAGGTCACTACCTTGATTCTCGGCCTTATTGGCTTGATCGCTCATGCCAGTGCAGCACCCAGTGTTGAAGTTAAGGCCCGCGACGCAACACCCCTCGCTGATGGCCTCACCATTAAAGAGAGCACCGACAGCCTTCCATACCCCCTCGTTCCCGCTGAGTGGGCTTTTAATGTCGCTGGAAAGCAATACACCCTCAACGGTACTGTCCAAGATACAATCCTTAAAGCACCTCCATTGCTCGCAAGCATCGCTAACATCATCAGGCTGTTCATTCACAACTTGATGCTCTCCACCCCCAGTGGCCCAAATCTCTGCTGCCACTGATACTCCTCAATTGAAGCCCCGCACTAGAGTATGTTGTTGAACCTCACCTTTCCCAAGAAATTGGTAGTCCACTAACGACTGCTTGCTGTACACTTAGAGTGGCATTATCTGCTGCTCCAATAACAACTGGCACTGGCCATATGCTGGAATCGGCAACATCTTCAATGCCATCGATGCCCTTAGTAAGCAGCATTAGCTGATTTCATTGCTTGCAAGGCTGATTTCTTCCAGACGCCCTTAGAGGTACTATCTGTACTGCTCAGGCTCGCAGCTGCATTTAAATCGCATGCGTCAGCAACGATGGTATAGTCTTGTGCAATGATGTAAGAATTCTCTTGAAAAGAATACCAGTATCAACAACTGACCACTGCTCCTCAGAACTGGTTCAATATTGGAAAGGAGGCTCGAACACTATCTCAATATGCCAATGATCTCGTGGGACCTTGCCAAGATAGTCATGGAGGAATGTGTGGCCAAGAGTAAGCGTTCTTCTCCTTGTACTCTCCATTTTTTGGTTTTCTTTTGTGCTTATGCTTTCCTCGCTTAAATACCTGACAACGGCTAACAACTGCTCGATAGGTTTGATACCGAAAATTGGAACATCATCGTCAAGGGCCAGACATTTCCAGGCTGCGTAAGCTAGATACCTCAGCCAAAACCTAGATTCTTTCCATTGTTTTCATGGGTGTTTCAGCAGGTTGATTTGTCTTCGTGCGGGACTGGATGACGTTCGGGAGAGGCCTGATGGAAAATGGTGGGCAGGTAGTGCGATCGAATACAAGAATACAATTCCTTCATCATAAAAAAAGACGAATTCATTACAGTAGCTTGAAAGAAATTTTCAAGATTTTCGATGCTGTGAAGTAGTGTGATTCTTGAATATATGAGACCCTCGTCAAATAGTTCCAGGTTAAAATTGGGGCTCCTTACCTACCTGTAGCCCTCAGTGTTGTCAGCACCACGATAACTTGCAACCCAATATGGGCAACGCATTCTAAATATTACGCCACACCGTTTTTACTTTAGGACCTGAATTCGAAAGGACTCAAGGATCGCAAATCTGTGGGAGTTGGGGGGGGGGGGGGGGGGGGGGGGGGGTTGTCCTCATCAGTGCACGGCTGGCCCCTATACAATTAATTGTATGCAGTTATTGATCAATAGTAATTCCACCTGCTACTCCCAGGAACGATTTCAAAGATTCTTGTCTCAAGTTCTGTATTCTTTTCCTGCAGCACAAAACTCTCGCCTTATCCCCACCCCCTTTCTTCCTCGTCTCCACCAGTCCCATATCAAACATCAAACATCCTAGCACCACACACTCCAATATATCCAATCCCAATATTCCTACCCCAGCCCATATACCAATCCTTGCCCAACAAGAAAGACGGAAGAGACTATAACAGCCCCGGAGGAAAAGATTGCACTGCATACAACAAGTCCTTCAATCCCCTCGCAGATATAACCAAATACGGGAAAGCCGTCAGTGTTGTCTTCATCGCGTATTGGCGGTACGGTATTTGTGCCCCATGAACACTTAGAAGGAAACTTGTTGTGACTCATAGAGGGATTGGCGTCAACTTCTGGTATATCGCTAACTTTCTTGACAGGAGAATCCGCAATCAGGTCCTTTGAGGTAAGCGGCGCTGGAGTTTCACCTGCCCGTGTTGTGTGTGTAGGGGGACTTTGACCAAGATCCGAAATGTTTTCAATAGTATTTGTAGGTGGCGAGGAGGCGGTGGGCGGTAACAGGATGCTGTCTTCATTCTGAAATCTGGGAGTATCGTGTTGTGATGGAAGTGGTACCAGGACTGAAGAAGTCGATTTCTTTTCCTTTTCTATAATAGAAGCAAACATTTCAAGTCCTTGTTTCTGCTCTTTGAAAGAAGAGATGATGTGGTTCAAATCGAGTAAGTTGTTGACTTTATCTTCTGCGGCATCTCGCTCGGCTTTGACTGCGTTCAGGCGGTCCTAATGAAATGTCAGTCCTTAAGACTCTCATTCGCAGGTTCAAGAAAATGTATATATATGAGGAACTTACCCATGCATAAGCTCGGGAGTTGTTGGCTTTTTCTGCCCTCCTTCTATATGTTTCGCATTTCCTTGTCAACTCGCAGACTCGGTTCTCGAGTACGTTACTACCTGCTGTCAAAGACACATTTTCATACTGTACCCTCGCCAATTCTCTCTCCAGAAAGAATATCTTCTCGTTTTTCTCTGTAAGCAGTTCAGCTTCCGCGCTTGGGGTCTTGTATGAAAACTGCCTCATGTCCCGCAGTTTAGCACTCAACTCTTGAGCAACGCAGCTTCGCTGGAAGAATATTTCGGCATCAATCTTGATAGTTTCCTCATGTATAGCGATAAGAGCATCCTTCTCCTCAAGTTGTTCCTCGAGTAATTTAGTCGACTGTGCTAGCTCCTCCATGGTTCGCATATCTGGTTTTCTCAAAGGCAGACGATCTTCTGGCAGGGTTCCTTTGCAGTCGACATCTGAGCTTCCCTTCTTTGCTTGTTGGGACTCTGCCATTGCACCTTCCATTTCTTCCTGGAGCTTCTGACGCGTCTTCCCCTTGGCACTGATCCTACTCTGAAGATCACACCTAGTCGCGCAGTACTCACTTTTCTCCCGCACCAGAGGAAGGAACTCGAGTAAAGTGGTCTCATCAGTCTTCCCAACAACAGCCTGCTCTTTTTCAAATCCTTCGACCGCTTTTTGATATTGTAACTTGTCGTGTTCAAGTTGGAGGTTTAAAGATTGAAGCCGAATTTTGCAACACTCAAGTCGAACTTCACAAGCTTCCACCAGGACATTCTTGTCAGTTGTGACTAGAATCGCTGCATCGTGGGGAAGGTTCTTCGGCTTTGCTTTGACACTGTCGAGGACTTGCTGAGAGACGATCGGCACGATGGCTTCGTGGGTCAATGAGGACACCATTTTGCGACGTGGCATGGTTTTACAAAGCTCGTCCTCCTGTTGCGAGTTTTCCCAGTCTGCAACTCAAAACTGCAGCTTCCAAGCCTTTCCTAATCAGGACTAGTCTAAGCGAGTGGCGCAACAATATCAACAGTGAATCGATCTTACGGGATTTTCCATTTATAGCTTTTTAATATACATTATTCTACCAGAGTAAATTGGAATAAAATCATCCAGTCCCCCAGGCCTCCAGAGCGTGTCTTTTTTTAAAGTTAATCCCATATACTCTCCTATGCAAAGCGACACAAAACAAACCACCCACGGAGTATCAAAAGACTCTACGTCTCACTCTAACTCCAGCAGCATCTCTTCCTGCATGGACCACGAACAATACAATCGAGCCGTGGCACGACTCCAAGATGTCATCACGCTCAAGAACGAAACAATATCAGCGAAAGATAGCATCATCTCACAGTTGAAACACGAAATCCGACAAAAAGAGCAGGAAATCAAGGAGCGAGATGTGGCACTTTCGGGGCAGAAAGTCATGTAGGTATTTTCCGAATTAACATATCTCTTCCCCAGAGACCCTTTTTTCTCCTAGCAAATCTGTTACACCCTTCAACATACTTCCGAAGATAGCAAAACTGACTCCGAGACCGTTTACAGCACCAACACGCAAATTAATTGCAACAAGATACCGAATTTAAATCTCGAAATCAAGCAAAAGCAGCGGGCTATCGAGGCCCGAGATGTGACCATCCAGGCACAACAGCAAATCATCAATGACACGCACAATATTTTGAGCCAGCAGAAGGACAGAATCAAAGCCTTGACTATTGAGCTCGAAGACCAAAAGGGAGAAAAATCTAAGATTATCCACGGCACAAGTCAAACGTCCGATATTCTTGAAACACTTGGGAAGGGCTACTCCAAGCCCCAGAAGTATATCACGAGGCAGGGTGCAAAAGGGACCATTGCTCTTTCCAAGGCCAAGTCCGATGAAATTAATGAGGAACCGGAAATTAGTTAGATGAATGTCGTTGGTGAGACTTCAGTTAGCACCGAGAAAGAGAAAACCGAGAAGAAGGAGAAAGCTGTAGAATATGAAACCAGAGTCCAGTTTATACAGCAACTTGAGAGCAAAATAAACGCCGGCAAGGAGAGAACAGAGTAGGAGAAAAATGCTCGGAGTGTGCCAGCTCAAGTAACTAGGAGAAATGAGAGGAAATAAGACTATGTTAACTTAGATTTGTATCCTTTTCTTGACCTTTACTGTGGTTATTTTACTCCAGTGTGGATTTTTTCTTTTGATGCAAATATCACGGAAACATTTTAGATTGTAATCCAATCTTAAAGGATCGACTTATCTTTCGTTGATAAAGATGTCTTTTCGCCCTTAGAAGGGTAAAATATCACAACCAATTTTATCTGCAAAATTCCATTTGTACATGTGATAGTCAAAATTACCACTTCCCCTTTTCGCACTCTCCCCTACCCCCCAAGAACTCAAAAACCCAAGTCCAATCAAAAATAACCCCTCCTCATCCCCTCTTCTCCACCAATCCTCCTCCCTCTTCCTCCACACTATCCACATCCCCTCTCCATCCCCAACCCCTCCACCAAATCAAGACCTAAGCAGGAACAGGACAAGCCTGATCATAATACGCATAAGGACTAGCAGTATTACTATTCAACACACTACTAGCACTCCCAGCATACAACAAACAAGTTCCATTCCCAACGGCAAAACTTCCACATTTCGGAGAGGCGCTTCCGACACAGAGTTTTTTGCAGGCGGTTGGGGTGCTGAATGAGGGATTCGTGAGGGCGTAGTAGGCGGGTGTTGCGCCGATGACGTCCCAGCCTGTGGTGCCGCAGACAAGGGCGCCTTGGGAGTTTACGGTGGTGGGGAGGAGGAAGGCTAGGAGGGGGAGGAGGGAGGTGAGTTGCATATTTGCGTTTTGGGGGGGGGTTGGAGAGGGGTTTGATATTTTTGATGTTGTGGAGGTTTAGTTTAAGATCTTTGGGGGATTGGATGTGGTTCTGTGAGGCTTTATTTTATGTGTTGATGAATAACAAGTGGGAAGGATTTGAGGATACTTTATACTTCTTCCTCGAGTCCAGGATACTATAAGTCATCAGTCCAGATGTTTTTTCGTGGTATTGAATACTATGCACATTGACTACCGATTCCTTCCTCATTTGCGTCTCGTAATCTTTACCATCGGATTTCGAGAAGGATTGAGGAGAACAATTCTTCCAAAGCAAAGTTATAAGGGAGTGCATGTAGGCACTTCGGAAAATGAGTTATGAACGTTACATGACCACAAATTTGAACGGTAGGACGTTATACTTGATCTATTCCAACTTACCACTAGAATAACGATATATTATTCTGTTAGAAAGCGGTAAACGGAACTCAAAACAAGATTGCTCCGAGCATACTCGTGAGGAATTACAGGATATGTCCAAATTAAAGATAACAATAAATCAAGTAGTCAACTGATGTAGCTGAAAAGGGCGACTTGCAATCCCAAATCGAGTTCACCAGCAACGTAGTAGTTCCTAAAACATCAGGAAGCGGATAAAGTAATAAACGCGGCCTCCTCAATTCCCATCAAGCCAATATGGAAAGGGGTAAGTGTTACGTTGCTGAAAGATTCTTCCGGTTGCCGGCAAAATCCCATGACTCCATGCATGCAACATCTTCAACACTCGCGGACCTTGCGACAGCGGAGCTATGATGAAAATAACTCCAACAAATTATACGTTACTTGCATCGCGATATTCAACACTGTGCAACAAAATTCTGAAAGCCGAATGACAGATTGCCGATTTTTTAACCTGGTATACTCAATTACTAACAGCCGGAGTATGAATGTACCTACGCGACCACAGGAGCAGAAAATCATTCCAATCCCTTAAGCAGCCGCCAGTCTTTTGATAGCAGACTCAGCATATTTCTTCTCATCCCAGACATACGTTACACTGTCCTCCTTCACGACAGCATTAGCCCACTTCCAGAAGTTCGGCGCCTTCGCTTCAAGACTGCCCAAAACCGAAGTTGGAACAAGCTCCGGGTACTTCGCGAAACCGATCAGTCGAATGATAAAAGAACCGGTGAGAACCTAAGAAACCAAACGTCAACATAATTCCCGAAGACTCCCATTCCATAACATAAGAATAGAATCAGGAACATACCTCAGCAAGCGTCAATTTCTCCGACCCTCCAAAGAAAGGCGCCGCATCCTTCAACAAAGGCTCAATCTCCTTAACAATAGCATCCACCAACTTCGCAGCAGCCTCTTCCTTCTCCGCACCCTTCGATCTTAAAATGGGAAAGTAGGACGAGTGGATTTTGGAGAACCAAGCGTCAACGAAGAATCCGATTCTTGCTCTTTGGAGAGCACCGCCCGGCTCGGAACTCGTTTTTACCAGGTGGCTTGGGTGAGCGTCGACTAGGAATTGGGAAACAATTCCGGATTCGGTGATGATTTCTCCGTTGTAGGATAATGAGGGGACGAGGCCTCTTGGGTTGATGGCGAGGTCTGGAATTTATCCTGTTAGCTCCGTTTTACATCACCGCACAAGGTTCTTCGAATATTGTTGGAGGAGAAGAATATAAGCGATTCTTTGTCGATGACACCGGCATACCAAGAATTGGACATAACAAATGACGAGGTACTTAATAATTCTGCTTCTTACATTCTGGAGTCCGAGGAACACTGATGTCAACGATAACTTCCTCATATTGGAGACCAAGCTCACGAAGAGCAATATGAGCACGGTGAGCCCATGGGCAATGATAAGCCGTATACAATATAATCTTTGGTGCTGCCATAGTGATTTCTTGAAGTTCTCGTGAACGTGGGGGGTACTGCGGGGTAACAGTTGAGGGGTGTACACGTGATCTGATTGCGTTTGGAATTTGAATGCTAGGTGTTAAGGAATTGAAGCAACGCTTTCAAGGTAAGAACTCTTTACATACTTTACTCTTTATATCACTTTCTACTGTTACAGAGTCGGAGTAATTCATCTCCCGAATAACTTCATAGTGTGCTTGAATGAGGTGATTGTAGGTTAGCATTTTTGTATTTCAAAGCACCAATCGGAGTTTCGGAGCTAAGATGTGCCACAAAATTCCACTTTAAAGCAGCATGGCTTGGAATGAATTAGTAGGGAATAATTATTTAAGAGTGTGCCGTTTGCTTCATTATAACTTAATTGAAAGACTGTTCCGGAGTAAGGTAGCTGGATTATCGCCTCGGTTTTCGCTTGACCAAACAGCCCGGGTAACTGTCAAGAGCCTGGACAGCAAAACAAAGATTCGATGTGTTAGGAGTTGAATCGAAGCGCGGATCCTCATAATTCAGTCCATACATACTTAAACTTCTCTCACATTTGCAACTCAAAAGACATGAAATAGAAGGAAGATATTGAGGGGAAAATGTAAATACGCATTCCAAGCCTAAATCAACCGCGCAAGGAAATATTTACATTCACATAATATGAACATCAACTCAGTAAATTAGCTATGGCATCATCAATCATCTGGCTTGGTACTTCAAGTAAACTGGGGTCGGTGGCTTTGTTGCAGAGTGGCCGTTGAAATCAATTGGAGGTGTGCAAGGAAGTACGTTTCCATTCTTGTCGGTCAAATCGTAATCAAAGTTGGCAACGAAGAATGCGGTGATGAGATTTTGTTCCAGTTTGGCGAACTATTTTCACGTTAGCGTGGGTAGAATGATCAACATCACTAGATGACTTACTCTCATACCAACTAATGAAGTGAAAAGGATTAGCAAACGTGTCTCTACAAGGATGAGATATGTTGGACTTACGGCAAGGGTGTCTTCCCGATCCCCAACCAATATATGCATGTGGTCTTTTCTTGTCTTCCGCCCTGTCTGGCAAATATCTGGAAGGGTCCCATTTGTGTGGATCTGCGTATATTGTTGGATTCAAACTGACGTCGGCAGTATGGTATGCGATGAAAGCACCGGGTGGAATAACTTCGTCACCCGAACCGGTGGGAATATCATGACCAGTGATGTTCTTTCGGAAGGCCGTTCCGAGCATCTGTAACCGAATACTATCTCTCAAGCATAGGTCCATGAGTGGAAACTCGGACTCCCAGGCCTCGCTAGGGATCTGTGTAATCTGGCTGTGAGTACGATAATGCGTGGAAGAATGCCCCAGTTCTGGGCAAAGAAAGGACTCATTTGGAGAGGTTTGGTACTGACGTGTGTAAGCTGTTCGGCAAGTGGGGCCTCTTTATCAGGACAGTATTTTGAAGCGGCCGTTACTACTTCCTCTCGAATTTTTGCCATCCAGTAGGGATCCTTGGAGAGATAAAGAATTACCCAGCCCACGTTGATGCCGCTATTGAGCAATCCCGCGAACAAGGCTCCGATAATGAACTTGGTAGGAAATTAGCGGGTAGTTGGATTGGAATGCTGGTTAGGAAAGCAATCACCTCAATGATCTTTGATATATCATCTCCTTGGTCCATAAGGAACTGCAAGGGGTCGTCCCCTCTGCGACCGGACTTCATTCTGCCATCAACGATATTTTTCATTATCATATAAAGGCGCCCACCTGCGATTGTTCGCTTGATAATTGCGAGTGATGGAAACCAAGGAAACATGATTGCGGTAGCCGTGGAGCTGTGTTCAATTGTCTCGTAAAGCTGAAGTGTCTTTTCTAGAAGTTGCGGGTTGTCGGCAATATCATCAGACCCAACCATTCGCATTGTAAGTTGAAATACAATTCTGTAAATGCTTTCAAAGGGGTCTGTCATTCCGGATGGATCATCTGCAAGCTTCTTCATGCTAACCTGGACATCCTTCATGAGTTTTGGCAAGCTTTTGTTGAAGTTGTGAGTTTTAAGCATGGCAGTTATCCGGCGGGAGAAATAGCCCCCAGAACCAGTGAAGTCTTTATCATTGGCTACATTGCCTTCTTCCTTCAGACTATTCGGTGACTGCCCAAAAAGCACCGCATATCTAAGCCCACAGTTAGCTCGTTTCGTGGCCTTGGAGAGAGAAAATACCCTTCAGCGAAGCCCAGTTCTCGACTTTCGAAAAACAAAGACCGAGCTTTATCACCAGTCAAACCGATAATTGGGTGCTTTCCAAGGAAGAAACTGAAGTTTCCAGTCGATGCCTCAGCCTGGGCATGTCGAAAGAAATCCAGTCGAGCTGTAAAAAACCGGACAGCTCCTAGGATTGGATAGCCTCCACTGACTGGCCTTGGTGACTTGGTTGAGAATTGATATTTTCCTGAAAATGCCAGGAGGTAGAGGCCAATAGATAGCACTGCAAACGCTGCAAATACGGTGGTTGCAGAGAAGCCGCGGAACAGTGGGTCTAGAAACATGATGCGCGGTCTGGATTGACGTTGTGCGTGTGTTCCGTCAACGTCGGATTGTTTCGCTCGTGGTCTTTCGTCGATGGAAGACAAAGTTGGTGTTCTTGTGTATTCTGATTGAGGTTGGGGATGGGACGAATGTGGAGTTTAGTTTCACCTGTGCCCTCCGGGTGTCAAGTTTCCGCGCCCCGAGTATCCACATGCGAGGGATGGAACATTTTCAAAAAGTGAATTTGGGTTGGGTTGGTTACTCGCTCGTGGGTATCCAACACCACTAGAGTACATATTCGAGTAAGGGGTAGGTTGTGTTGCAGTCAAATTTGGCAGGAGGATTCATCCTTTTGGGCAACCAATGAGATACTCGTGGATAAATTGGTGTTGCGACCATAAATTCATCCGGAAACATAATAGGTCTAGAGTACGAACACACGACCTGTGTCCCGCATCGTCTCGTATTGATTCACGTATGAGAGGAGCACCCATAGGTAGGTGGTGAACACCCCCAATCCAGATTTACATATATATCAAATTTCAGGTTGTTACTGAATGTATCTAACAAGTACGTTAGGAGTTCAATAGGGAACTTCCCCTTCCCTATTACCTAGTTTTTCCAAGCTCCACGTCTCCACAACTTTAATTCAACCACAACATTCACAGTTGGTAATGTCACGTTTCCAACCGGACGAGAAGAGAGGTGGGTCTCCCCATACTTCCAGGAATTGTTATTGTTCTTAGCGCGTCACCACCCTCTTTATTTGTATATAAGGAGCTTCTCCTCCTTTCTCTTATCTCTCCTTAGTTGTAGATTCTCTAGGGCAATCCGCAGTCTCTGGTTGACTATCATGTGAAAGTTCCCCCTTCACGTGACGCCGCCGCTGGTCCTATACTTGGGTCGTCACACATCTGATCTGCCCAATCCCCGGCCTTTATATTGAAGTTACAGAAGTCGTAGAACATTATTCCTCCATCTGTCACGGCCACGCTCAAACTGTCTCACGTGACCAGCCCCTGAGCCTGTTTTCAGTACTGGCACGACCTATAAGCACGGCCAAAAACTCCTGTACATTGAGTTCTTTCCTCTTCAGCTTTCGATATTCAATATACGCGCATTTCATACCTCACTAGTTCGCAGCCGTCACACGGGCAATAATCATAGGGAATGAATACTCTTTCTCCTTATACAAATATTTTATATCTTATCTATTATTCCCTATATCTTGTTTGAGGAAATAAACCACTAGAGGGCGTATTTTCTGCCCTTGAAATCTTCTATTTCGGTGCACAAATCTTGTTTTTTTTTCGCCCGTGTATTCTTCGTTTACATGTCTTTACATAGGAAGGGAACATAGCGAGGGAAATCGTTTCTTCTTCGATTACCAACACCAGTAGCAGAGATATATAGTCAATTCCTTTGAAGCCGTCCAGTAAAAGTGCCGTTGCCCTCTCAGCTCATTCGCTCTTTTCAGCTCTCTCGTATTCATGTTGCCTATCTTTTCAAACATGCAGTCTTCTTCAACAGATCCTACGGTGCATGAAGTCTCCTAACACTACCCGGCGTATATTTTGGATCTCGAAAAGCTCTGTGTATGAACTCTCGATCAGTTGTTGGCTTCCTGAAACCTCTCAGCAATGTCTTTAGGAACAGTTAAGGAATTTGTTAGACGCACCTCCGATGTGTATCGCCATTTGAGCTAGATGTCATTATAATCTCATGCCGATGATAGATTTGCAAATGAGGAGTGTGATGTGGGAATTGTTCTTCTCTAATATCTACATCCATTATTTTGTAAGTTATTTTACTTTTAGAGAGGTCACTATTCGGGGATGTAATTTACCTATTCTCCGACCTCCAATTTTCCTCCGAATGCACTAACATAGTAGCAGAATAGTGGGAGGACAGGTGACCACGAGGGTCACAATCGCAACTAGTGCTTCGGCCGATATCGCCATTGTTGTTGGACTTCAGTAGGATAAAGATGGTAAAAAAAGAAAGAGTTTTGCAGGCTCGTTATGATATATAAATAATTAACGCATTTGTAGATATTGATCTTGATGCTTCGCTCCCAGCTTTTGGTTTGTGTCACCCAAATTTTGGTCTCTTCCAATCAGAAGAATTCAAGTCTGGGGTAGCTCGGCAGCTGGCCAGTGTATGCAGTGACCATATCTGCGCCGTAACCCCTACTCCCTTTGCCGTTTGTGGGTGCTGGGAATATTTTGGGCTCGTCTAATTATGGTTTCGGGTCTCCATTTAGGCCCGTTTCTCCTCTACGTCGCTGAGCCTCTGAGATCGGGCGTCCCTGTGGGGATGTGTGATCGTAAGCTGCAATATGCACGCGAACTCTAGAATGGTCTAATCATCAGGGAGCAAAGCATCCGGCTTGAACTATCGATTAATATCAGTTTCGCGATCTTTCGAATTTCACGTCAGCTTGGTCCTGTGCCTTCCGCGTGCTCATTGACACTGTTTCGCATAGCACTGAACTGGGATATACATCATAATCGCTCAAAAGATTGATCCCAAAGCACTGTTTATCCGAATATGGACACACGCCCTCACTAGCGGAATAATAGAATTGGGCATCCCGTCTACTTTGCCACACAGAAGCCTCATATAATAGTAATTGGGGGGCTGACCGCCCCCCTCCATCAGATATCTGCTGCGGCATGCGTTTTGCACTCTTGGGACTTTTTGAACTTCTTCTCGAATACCCGTTTCTGGAACAGGGATATCGCCATTCATATTTGTCTTTGCAACGAGTTATCGATCCCAACATAGTCAGCATTTGACCGGGTACATGAAAAAGGTTCCTTGGATTTTTACCCGAGCGCTGATCCCCTCCGGAAAACAGAAATAGAAAGCCAAAAACCATAAGAGACAATCCAAGCACTTGTATGTTGAATCCTGGTCCCAGACTCTTCTGCAATATGTCCACTTAAAGCGCTTCATCGAAGCGGCGCTATTCGGCGGTCACAGCTTCATCGGAATTGATAAAGTCGATCCTCGATTCGTTCCATTCTTTCAAGGCCTCCTCGCGATAGATTTGGAGTATGGTAACAATTCCCAAGTAACAATTCTCCTCGGCTAATCGAACCGCAGCCTTATAACGATCGTCCGGTGGCAGATGCAAGTCCGCGCCATGATTAAGTAGAAACTGGACCATATCTACTCGGCCACGAACGCAAGCACATTGTAGTGGCGTTTTTCCATGTTTGTGTGGTCCTGAAGCATTCACGTTTGCTTTCTTATCGAGTAAGAACTGTGCTACCATGATATGGCCTTCCGCCGCTGCGGCTTGAAGTGCCGTCCCTGGACCGGCGCAAGTATTCGATGCCATGTTGATGTCGACAACATAAGCTATTAGAGCCTTTAACGGCCTCATATGAGAAGAAGATGCAGCAAGAACAAAAGCTTCTGTGTACTCAGTTGCTGCATAAACTGCATCATGATATGAAGCTTTTAAAGTCAAGATAGCGTCGACCATACACATCGACCCGGTACCGTATTTGAGATCACTCACAGCTTCAAATAGAACTGAAGTATCATGGGGGGGTGTATCGACCTTAGCACCATGTGCCAAGAGAGTCCTAGCAATTTCATATGCCCGACTTCCGTAGTTATACTTGCGTAGACACGATTGGAGCGCGGTCTGCGCATTAGGGTCTCAGAAGTTGACGTCTGCTCCTCTTTCCAAACAAAGTAGAACGATCTCAATGTTAACGCACAGTACTGCTTATTGCAATGGTGTGTGGCCATGAGACTTGCTTGTGTAACTACACCTGTCGTTTCGGCACTCCGTCAAAGTGTTGATATCCTCTAGTCGGCACAACAAAAACTTTACCAGGTCAACCCTTTTTTCTTTGATAGCTTCATGCAGCGCAAGAGCCAGGGGATTGGTTTTTTGTGGCTGACCTTCAGAAAGTCGATCTACCAGTAGGTCGAGAAGCGTCTCACTTAATACTGGCATTGCCCACTCAAGCATTGTCGTGGATTTGACACCTTCCCTCTTTCCAGAGTCTCTGTATATACCTTGCGTGCGCGCATATTTCGAGTAGCCCCACTTGTCATTCCTTATTGGGTCGAGGTCGATCTGGGCCCCCCTCTCAAAGAGACATGAAACTCGCTCCACATCATTGGCCACGATGGCTTGGGTTAGTAGATTCCTCATAAGTCTGTGTTTATATCGATTTATTCTCGGTGGCTCAACTGCGCCCGCACCCAAGAGACAGGCCACAATCTCAGGGGAATTTCCAGGCCCTTTCGCAGCCTGGAGTACTGTACTTCCGTAATAGCCATAAGCAGGAATATTGGGATTGGCCTTGAATTTGAGCAAAGTTTTGACCATTTCAAGGTTGTTATCTTCTACCGCGGCTAGAAGAGCTGTACAAGGGAACTCGACGGAACCAGCTCCAGGAATATCTGGATCGGCACCATAATCAAGGAGTAGCTGAACCATCTTGACATGCCCTTCTTCCACAGCGCTCACAAGTCCAGTGCGGGGAAACTCTTCGGACGCATCTCCAGGATGGTTTGGATTGGCACCATTCTCCAAGAGCCATCTGACCATCTCAAGGTTCATGTTCTCAATTGCTGCGTAAAGCGCAGTTTTGGCCTTGTTGCCGTATGGTGGATCATTGACGCTTGCTCCGAAATTACATAGCATGATAACCATTTCAAGATTGCTTTTGTGTGCAGCTGCTTGTATTGCCGTTACCCTGAAACCATCTGTCCGAGACTTCAACACATGAAATCGTTTATTGTGATTCCGTACTCTGTCTGGTCGAGAAGTGGACAAATAGCATCGAAGGTATGAAACTGCATGGACATCCGCCTTGTGGCTAAGAAGCAGACTGAGTATTTCCAAATCACCAGCAAAGACTGACAGTGCCAAGCAATGCTCACCGCAGTCAGCCCGGTACACGCTACGCTTTTCATTAACATCAACACCCATGTTAATCAAAAAGCGCACAAGATTAATGTTTCGAAATGCGATAGCGTTCAAGAGCACCGAATGCTCACCAAAAGTCGAAAGACTGACACCCTTACTAGCCAGAAACTGTGCAACTTGGACCGAAATTTCCACGTGAGGCAGGAGTCTTTCGCGGATGAACTCTGTGTTCTAGTCCCGGTGCTGACCTGCGTCCCAGAGTAACTCGAGCATCTCACTGCCTCCGGCTTCTACAGTCGCCTTTAAGGCGTCTTCGATAACTTCTTGTGCTTTCGAAGAATATAAACTTTTCAGGAGCCCGCGGTTTAGCTGAAGAAGTCGTTTGACAAAGTTGACACGGCCTGTCGAAATCCCTTGACGAAGCAAATTATATTGGAGTTGCTGTAGTGCTGGAAGTCGCGATTGAAGGAGCGCCAGGAGACTTTCGATTGGTGTATTCTCCATGACCCATTCCAATACAGGATCAGGATACCCTCCGCCGGACAAGGCGTTGGAGTATTGATATACAGTTATTTCCAAGAGGCTAAGGCCAGCATCACGTTCCGGTGGCCCTGACATCTTTTCGATGGCAAGATTTCGTTCTTTCTTGGTTCTAGCCGGGATACTATTTACCAAAACTTCAATTCTCATTTCAAGGTCTTGAAGATGATCTAAAGTGTGGGTTAGTCGCCCGGCAGGGTATAGAATATGGGCGAAAGATTTGTATAGGCTGAAAGGAGCTGGTCCGTGATCGAGGGATATATCAAATGTTTCCGAAGCTTGAGTAATAGCAGGATATATAGAAAGTCCCTCATCGCTTTCAAATTCTGGCAGGGTGAGGAACATAGGTCCACCTGGAGGGGAAGGCGCAGTATCAAAAAAGTTGCCCTCAAGTAATGGTCTTGAATCAATCTCTACTTGAATTAGCCTTTTCAAAATGTATTGAAACTAAGCCGTACCAAAAGTGAGGGACCTGACATAATCCTGGAACTCACAGAATGGAAGGGGCATTTCCTTAATGGTAGGCTGACCCTCGCGGTCCGCCATTGGCAGTGCTGAGAAATCTGGAACGCTGTTCATCAAAGGGTGTGATACTACGTATTGTCAGCGGTAACTCGTTTGTAAATGCGAATTTAAATACAGGATAGGCGTGGGTGTTTAGAGCCTGCAAGCTCAAAGTTGTGATCAGGGAGCCTTCTTCGCTTCCTCGAGGAAATCGTAGATATATCACGTGGTTCGATGATAGGCTGGACAGTAGGACTGCTATCGTCCATTGACCGAGGAGTGCGAATTTGGATATTTTCCGAGGCTGGTGGACTTGGTGCTAGAAGTTTTAAGTCAGAGTGTAATCAATTAGTCCTTCGATCTTCATTCACGTACCTTGTTGAAACCAAGGCCCTGGCAGTACATAGCGATGTATCTCTTTCGTGACTTTGTCTGTTGGAATGAGTCTGCTGTGGAAGAGAACTTCGCTCTCTTTTCCCATATTTCCGCGTTCCGTAACCTTTCTGCCAATGTACTTCCATTGATTCTCCCGAAGATTCTTTTTCCAATGCCATTTCCTGAATTGAGCCGTGTATTGATTCTTCCTATCACAGTTGTCAGGATACGAAGAGAGAATCGCAGCAGGGCGATGCCTACGATGCACGGAGGCCATGGTTGGCTGCCATCTCATCCATAAAATCCTCGAGAGTTTTGTCCTCAACCAAGTACAATTGCTCTAGACGTTGGCGCTGTTCTTCCCATTTGGGCGACATGTTCTGGCAAGATGGAGGAGTCCGCAGATCAAAAGTACTATTCTGTGCTTTTTTACGTTTGATGATGTTGTTGAGAGCGAGAGCTGAACGAAGTTTCAGAAGCTCAGAAGTAGTCGATGTTTGATGAAGAGTTTAATCAACGAGGCTGTATCTCGATTCTGGAGGTGGGCGCGCAAGTCGCTCGTTTCGACAGAGCTTCTTGGTTGGCGAGTTCCAAAATTTGGGCCCACTCATGCATCACCCTTCAAGCATATGAGCCACCTACCACATCTGGGTGCTGCTTTACCCATGCTTTCAACCATGATCAGCATTGGTCCCGCGAGACTTAGCAAAATAAAATTCCGTGTGTTTACTGCTGACAGGCCAGGTTTGTTTTCTTATCCGTGTTTCAGCTACACCTCTTTTCGTATCTACAACATCATGAACGACAAGTTGTTGTGTATCTATTATCTTCACCAAGATAATCGAAATCCTCCAAGAGCAGTGCTACTGAGACCTAAAATCCTCCTGTTGCCAGGTTACAGTGTTATCCATTACTCCGTAAAAGGAAACACATCGTCCAGTAGCATTTCTTGTCTTCAAGAATAATACTTTTACCAATTCACAAATATGGGATTCCCCCTTACTCATTTCAAGAATTATTGCTCACAATTTCCTTTTTTGTGTCATGGCGAGTTTGTTCTCGTCTATTCCTTGCAGATTTCTTATGCTGACTCTTCCGAGACCCGCGGGGCTAATCTGCTGATTACATAGGGACATCTGAAGCAATAAACCCCTCCCTTCTCGTTTCTGATCTCGAATTTGTTCTCGATGAACTCGTCATGCCACATGTATGTGCTGCAACCGGTCCCGGGTTTGGTGCCAGCATCGGCCTCACGTCACCCCTAGATCGCCTCATCGTTAGTAGGCATTGGTTTTGCGATTCCTGATTCTCTTGTCATGATGTGGCAAATAGGATCTTCGACCCAGTCTCCCTTGTCGCGTTGGCATGGGAATTTTGACAGACAAGGCAGTTTCAAGTTGGCTCACCGTCGGGGAGTCCCGAATGGACGACACGCTTTAGAACCATGACTGCTTCGGGCAGTATTGAGGGAATGGAAACATTTTCTAATACGGTGTTGGAAAGCGTGAGTCATAATGAGATGGAACAAGATGAAAAGAGACTGCTAGAGGGCTTGCAGTTGCGTACACTGTTCATTTGCGGGTCTGGGGACAGTGACCTGCCAGAAGGGATGGGAGCGTACCCCGCGATGACGAGAGCGATGCTGAGAAACGGGAGAGGAACATTGAAATTGATTTCCAGGGCCTGTCGACTGGCTCGTTGTGAAGAGCCAAATGATTTTGTTGAGGTTGTGAAGAATGGGCTGGATAGTTTTGCATGAGCTACCCACCCACAACCTCAAATTTGTTTGTGCTATCTTAAGCCATTGTCATGAACCACAACCCGAAATTCGACACGAAGTCCCTGTTGCAAACGGGATACCTCTTTTGACGTTGGTTCGGTTGCCTTTTTGACGAACACCGAGCACATCAGAGCTACCACCACCCCTTTTGACATGACAGAGCACCTTTGGCGACCAATGTCAAAAACGTAGTTTTGATGGTACATAAATTAAATTCCCAAGGATAAGCCAGCGAATTAAACGACGAAACTCGTATAGAATATCCCGGGTTAAAATTAAGCCCACATCTCCTGGTATCAAGATTAGAAAAGTCACATGGAAACCCGTCCTCTGTTATCTTTCGTCCGGCCCAGTAAGATTTCTGGCGATGTGAAGTCTCTCCTCCAGAAATGTTGCCAATCCTGCGTATCACACAGACAAGGCAGTTTAGCAGTCAGCTCTCCTCTGGGTACTGGACCCCCTTTAGCGATTACGAAATTGAAAGGTTCTAGACCCCGACTTTATGAATTGGACCCCAATTCTTGGATTGTGCCTAAGGATTGAACTCTTCTTCAACAAACCCCGCAATCTTAGACCCCAACAATGAATTTTAGTCATTATGATTATGCCTTGGGGCTGATTTCTACAAACTCCCACAAAATTGGACCCTAAGCCTTGAGAAGGGATGAGAATTTGGTCACGCAAACACCAACAAATCCGACCCCAATTCTTAGGTTCTGCAACTGTGCCCACAATCTTAGACCCTAACTCTAAACTTTGATCACTATTCAGTATAGGTACGGTCATGACTCCCATGCTCCCATGTGGCAGCAGGCTGATAAGCAACGTGCCTTACGGGGGTAAGGGGTAGATGTCTATAATTTTCTGACCCTGTCAATTGCTGCTAAGAAAGTTCTTAGGGTGAGTTTTCATTCGTCCAAATCGCAACTGATCATGAAAGTACCAATCACTTCGTATCATCTATAGCTTAGACCTTCCTTATAAACCCGTTATTCGGTTCCCTTTTTCAACATTCAACGCAGAGATCTCGATAGATGGACTTATCTGCCTTGGTTGTAACAATTTTGCCCCCTTCCCTCGTTTGGGATTTTCCAACCTCTCAACGTCTTTTCGTTGGAATCACCGCCCTCTTCTATTCACGTTTCTCTTTTCTCACCTGATACTAGCGGGTACAGAGATATGCCGCTAATTGGCCCGGAATAAACGAATTCACTCGAGAAGGACCCGCAGACAGGATTTCGGATACACCCGTTGATATTTGAGCTAATCGAGGCAATTCGGTGTGTCAGGGTAACAGCGAAACAGCCCCTGGCTATTATTAATAAATTACTCAGATGTCATATCATCGGTTTCCAATTCTGCAATCTTTGAATACGATGAAGAGTTATTCAGAAAGAAAATCAACCGCAGTTAGCTTTCTTATCCCTAATAAAGTCAAACTATTTTAATTTCATTTATATAATACGCTACTATATATATAAATATGTAAAACTGTATGAGTATATATATTTTTCCCTAGTTATCTATACGTCTTCTTTAATAGTTTAAACCGATATAAGAAGCTTTATACTATATAAACTCTTACTTAGTCGCTTAATTTACTAAGTAGTTAATATATAAAGATGTAGTAGGCTAGTTATAGAACTTGAGACTCGGTATACATGTTGTTGTAGCTCCTTAGAGTCAACATGAGCTAACACGGGCTGGGAATTATACGGCACCGAGTCTACCTCGCTTTATCTTATCTTTATCGCGGCCTAGATTCTTTCGAAAGAGATATATGTGATTGATATTCGCTAAAATGCGTCTTCTCCAGAACGATTCCCACCCCACTTAACCGCGCAACCAAATCAGGGTTTAGACATCCACCGCGAATACATACAAGGATCGAAATTCGTGGTACCATGAAACAATATCAAAAGAGTGTTTCTAGATTTTTTTTGCAATTTTAGGACTTCGATAGATTGCTGAGTTACTGTCCTGAGGGACAAGGTAGAGCACATATAAAAATCGAATGAAACCCACCAAAGCAGAAATGCCGCGTTTCCGAAAAGGTGAGTGATATCAGCCCTTAGTAGGGCCGAATCCGTGCTAGGCTCCAAGAAGTGTATTTGGACATGCCTGTAGTCCACATCCACTCACAGGCGCGATATAAGACTGTGCGGGAATAACCTTCACTGCCCTGCGCACTGCCTAGGTACTGTATACCTGTGACGCCCCACCCCCCTCCCTTTGATACGCGCAGGTTAAGTTTCGTATGATGAAATTGGTGTTTACTCTACATACCTACAACGTAAGCGATACTGCGCCTAAAAATAACCCCTGTAACATGTCCCGAGACCCTGCATTTCGTTGACACCTTTCTCCTAATCGCCTCCTTCATTAGAGCCCAACTCTGTTGGTTTTGCCTCAATCGTACTGTAACTCTAAAGAATTATGTTGAATTGACTCTTCCCGTCGTAAAAGGTACTAAGCTTATGCTGATGCAGTTGAGATGCAGTTGTGGATATGGAGTTGTTCTAGAGGTGCTTCTAATCCTATGGCTAATTACTAATCTCGATTGTTGCACAGTATCAACCATAGATACCTGAGGGAACGTACTTGCTTCTTTATAAAGAGACCGGAGTACATTTACTGAAGTTAACATACTTTGACTCTAGGTATCATACGCTCTATCCTCGACAAGTTTCTCTCAATCAAGAATTATTTGAACCACCATCACCCAGAAGACATCCCAACAACACCAAACCATGGCGCGGCGAAATTTCAATCCGACTCTTCCAAATTGGATCAAACAAGCCTTCTCCCAAATCCAGGTGTGCTTTGTCCCACCAGAACTTACAACGAGAGAGTACACACGAGAAATAGCAGAGAGCTACACGCAAAACGTCCTCGTCTACTGCAGCTCCGATACCCGCATTTTCGCACGCGTAAATGCGTTGATCGACACCGGAAATCAAGGTCCGAATCTCATCACAGACGAGGCAATGAAACATGTGTTGGGTATACCGCGTGGCTCTCCCATGATTGTGCACTCGCTCAATCACGCCGAGATAACACTGGGTGGGGAGGTTATACTTGAGTTCTCGCGAGATGGAGATGGAAGGGTGTTTAAGGAGACCTTTCGCCATGTCCCTCATATTCCAGGGGGATTCGGCATGGTACTCAACGACGCCTTTTACCGCCAATGGTGTGTTGGGGTGATGCCTCCTCCGATGTTGATGCTTCGTTCTAGAAAAGAAACTCCAGGTAAGTAGTCGGCACCACGTATGATCCCCCTTTTGGTCCCCGACTAACCTTAATCAAGAAGAAAGAAGGATCAGGGAGGAGAGGGATCATGCCAGTAAGCTTGAGCAAGAGGAGCAAGCACGGCAACAAGCTGCAGAAGTAGAAGCCTACAAACAGGCCCAAGAGGAGAAGCGTTGTGCCCAAGGGGGGTAGATGGGAAAGATGAAAATGAATCAACAGGAAAATGCTGGCGTTTCCTGTTTGGTTCACTTTCATCCGGGCTTGGGTTTGTTTGAATTTCCAGTTTCGCATTTATGGGCGCATTTAGAGTTTGTTTACAGCGTAGCATAGTGTGGGAGCATTCCGAATTTGCATGGGTTGGGGTTTCTTTGGACTTTTTCTACAGCGGTCGGAGCAGAATTTGTTTACAGCAGAGCATTGTAGTTGTTTTTTAGCATTTGGATGGCGTTCTCTTTCGGATTGTATTCCATCCACAGAACTAGAAATGAGATATTTTATTCCCGGACTAAACAGCTTGAACTGGTGAACTGCCAATGAAAACAACCTGCACACTCGCAAAACTATCATAAATCAGCTATTTTCATGTTTGGAGGGAGGTTCACAAACGCAGCAGTCGCAGCAAATATTTCAATTCTTCTCGCCTTCGTTGTCGCCATCAACGCAAGAGAGAATAGTATCGTGAATAAAGCGATTATCCCCAGCCGTTTCAGCATATCGTGGACGAAATACAAAACCACCACAGCTGAGATAGGTAATGTCGATGATATTATTGTACCTACCATATCAGCCACCCTGGCGCTTGTGCTCTCAGTATAGGTGTATATTCCGTTCTCTAGATCTCTTGGTGGCAGACAGCTACGGTGCAGTTTGTGGAAAGGATTCATCAGGTATTTCCGCAGCAGATTGGTGAATGAATCTCCAACCAAAGCATCAGGCTTCACGACCAGTAGATCGCGCCCTTCTTCCCAAATATTCATATCCTTACCAGTCAGGGCGCGTTTGCCATGGTTTGGATCCCTGAGCCACTGTGCGAGAAGTTGTAGGTTCCCAGGCTCGGGTTGATCGAAAGCCAACAGCTGGCGTTGGATTAAAAGGAACTCATCTGCACAAATATCAGAACTGACTGTTCGACTCTGAAATGTTCGTTCAGGGCTGCGTTGAATACTTACTGTATTCTCGCATTTTATTCCTGATCTGCAACATGGTGTGCCACTGCAAACCTACAACACCAACATCGTTTGCCCTACTGAGGTATTGCCAATTTTTGTGGTGTAGCCTCTTCTTTTCGTCGTCGGAGTTGGCATCGCCCTCTGTATATTTTTCTAGATCTTTTTCCAGATCGACAATTTCCGCTTGCAAATAAAGTAAGTTTCGAGAATTTAGGGTCGAGAATCGACGATATATCCCTAGTTCTGGGTATTGCCCTTGAAGAGAGGCCAGAACCGGGTATCCTTCCATGGACGATGAAAACTTCGAGACGGAAAGAATGAGAGAGTAATGTAGTGCTTGAGAAACTTTCAAAACAAACAGATGATTTGCGAAAGACACGCTAGTGATTCTTGAATGCTCATGAGACAAAAGTACAGAATGGCGGTGGGAATTAAGTGTATTTGAAAGCTATACAAATTTTCATCGGGCGCAACCTGCAGCTCCTGTCATCATGCGCATAAGCCCACCGCCTTATGGTAGAAGGTCTGCAAACTGCTGCGAGAAAAATCGATATACAAATGAGAAATAATATAAAAGGAGTAGAGAGGAAAAGGTTGAGGAAGGTTGTGGTCCCCGTCCCCCTCAGAGGTTAAGGTGGAGATTCCCGCTAGGGAATGCCAAGCTTTCCCCATGATATCAAACTGGGCACGTGACTAGTATGATCGGCCCCCAACTTCACCCCAACCTTGACACTAGTAAACTGCCCTATCAACTACACAACTTATCAGCTTCCTCCCCCGCCCAAGACTGTAAGCTGATGGACTATAACAGGAACTAACCAATCGCAGTTGTGCCATTGCATCTCCCAGAGTTGCTCTTTGTCAATTATTTCCACCCCATCTCCATCTCCCTCTGCTTCTTCATCTCCTCCTTCACCCCCTTCAGCTCAAGAACCTCGAATTTCTGCCTTTTTTGCCATTTCTGCTACTATACCTCACAATTATGGCTCCTCCATCTGCAACCACTGATATTGCCAACTCTGGTGCAAGCGTACCATCGAGCAAAAGCGAGCAACCAGCCACCGTTCCTCTCGAGGTCGGTCTCAGCACAAAACAAGCCGAGGCTACAGAATTCGTTGCCATCCCAAAACTCCCCATAGCTGAGTTCAGCGATCCATACAAGGAGAGAGAATATCAAAAGGGCAGGCTGGCACTGGCTTTCCGTATTTTTGCCAAGTATGGTTTTGACGAGGGCGTGGCAGGTCATATTACTTTGAGGGTATGCTATTCTCCAAATCGAGCGTTCAAGACTTCGGAGGAGTCTCCGCGACGAGACGGTGCGAGGATGAAGGCTTCGAAAATCCCTGCTAAAAGTATGTTGGCAATAGGACCCGGTTGAGCCAACCAGCTTCTGGGTAAATCCTTTTGGTGTCGCATGGCCTCTACTCAAGGCATCAGATTTAATTCGAGTCAATGCCGAAGGAAAAGTCGTGGATGGCGGCCCTTGTCGTCTCCTCAATACAGCTGGTGACTTTTCCCATCCGATCAATTCATTACTTCCACTAATGTATCCAGCCTACATGATTCATCATGCTGTTCACGAGGCACGGCCCGAAATAAATTGTGTAGCACACTCTCATTCCATCTACGGGCGAGCGTTCTGTACCCTCGGCCGTCCCCTCGATACCATCACACAAGACTCATGTGCCTTCCACAACGATCTCGCGGTCTACAACTCATTTCGAGGCATTGTCCTAGCGGCGGACGAGGGTATCGCTATCGCAAAAGCCCTTGGGCAGAAAAAGGCAGCTCTTCTACAAAACCACGGGTTGTTGACTTGCGGAAAAACAATTGAGAGTGCGGTTTTCTGGTTCATGAGCTTGGAGAAGTGCTGTCATGCCCAACTCCTCGCGGATGCTGCTGCTGGAGGCAGAGGTGGGGAGACTATCAAAATCGACGATAAGGATGCTGCATATACATACGAGACCGTTGGTACCGAAAGAGGGGGATGGTTTAGTGCCAAGCCCCAGTTCGATTTGATGGAGCATGAGAGTGGTATTGATTATAAATGGTAAGTTTGCGGATCGAATTCCCAGTGGCGAGGTCCCCTCTGGAAGGGTTCCACCATATAATTTGAATTGAAACTTACTACTTTATTTTGCTTTTCATTTTTTGATCGTACCTTTCCCAGCTCGAACAACACTACTCGACAGTATATCAGCGCAATCGACCAGCATCAATACAAGAGTAACGTTCCTTCAATCAAAAAATGTTTTCCGGCTGTTGAGATGCTGAGAGGTCAACTAGGTTCCTCCGACCTGCAGTTGCGAATTTTGTGATTACTTGAGGCTAAGAGTGTTTTTTTTACCACCACCGACCTCTTCTCATTCAAATGCCTTCTTCACGCAGAAGAGCTATCCACAAACTTCTCTTCTCCAGATCTCCACCACTTTGCACGAAGTTCAATTTAACACAGGCTCATCCCCAAAGTCCCCGCTCACGGCTTTTCGGCTCCTCGCCACCCCGCAACCCCACCTTTGAATAATTCTCACCCAACCCAATCGTATACTAATGACGCGAAACCTCTGCATGAGGAACCCCGTAAAGTTAAGTCCAATTTTTTCCCTCACCGTTCTAAGTATCGTGTCGTGTGTCTGGTTTGTATTCTCCTTTCTTCCTCTTTCCATCATCTGTGCATCTTTTTTCTTCGTCAAGATGGCCGTCTTGAAGCACATCACCTGGGTCTACCGAGAACTCGGTCTCAACTCCCTCTACTCCACCGGTCTGGACGCCTGGCTCATCATCACCGCGCGTTGTCTCCGAATGATAGCCTTCGGCACCGTCTCCCTAATCCTAGCCCTCTTCTTCTCTGCCTTAACATTTTCCGATACATACATTGGTCTTTTCATGACCCTGACGCTTCTAGGTGATGTCCTCTTATCAATCGGCATCACACTTATAGCAGATCGCGTCGGTCGAAGACGCGTTCTCATCGGTGGCTCAACCCTGATGGTCGTCTCGGGGGTGATGTTTTCGTATTTTGAGAATTACTGGGTCTTATTGAGTGCCGCGGTGCTGGGGGTTATTAGTGCGAATGGGAGTGATTTTGGACCGTTTCGGGCGATTGAGGAGAGTATGTTGAGTACGCTTACGGGGCCGAAGACGAGACCGGATGTTTTAGCTTGGTATATTACGGCTGCGACTTTGGGGCAGAGTATTGGGACGGAGGCGAGTGGACGGGTCGTGGATTTTTTGGAGGGGTTGGAGGGCTGGGTGATTACGGATGCGTATCATGCTGTTTTTTGGGTTTATTCGGTGGTCGGGATGTTGAATATTTTGTGTATGATGCTTCTTAGTGAGAAGTGTGAGGCGGCAGTTGTGGTGAAGGCTCAAGGGGAAGATGCTGAGGGGTTGTTGGAGGGTGAGGAAGGACAAGAGCTGGAAGAACGGAATTCCCGGAGTTTAGAGCAACAGAAGTCGAAGGTGGAGGTAGAACCAGAGAAGAAGAGTTTCTTTACTCATATCTCGAAGGACACGCGAGTGGCGATGTACAAGCTGTGGTTTCTCCTGATCATCGACTCGCTCGCGGACGGTATGGTTGGGTACTCGCTTGTCACTTACTACATGGATCTGAAATTCCATCTTCCAAAATCGACACTTGGGGATATCACATCAGCGAGCTATTTCCTATCCTTCATCTCGACTCTCTTCGCCGCGCCATTATCGCGTCGTCTCGGGCTTGTCAATACCATGGTTTTCACGCATTTACCCTCCTCAGCAGCAGTACTATTTTTCCCATTACCAAATGGAATCGTCCTGACAGTAATTCTCCTCATGATACGTACAGGATTGAACAACATGGATCAAGCACCACGAGCAGCATTTATCGCAGCAGTAGTCCGACCAGAGGAGCGCACAGCAATAATGGGAATTACGAGTATGCTCAGAACCCTTGCTTCGGCAATTGGACCGACAGTTACTGGTGTCTTAGCGGGCCATGATCGCTTCTGGATTGCCTTCGTTGCTGCTGGAGCTTTGAGAATTGCCTATGATCTTGGATTGTTTGCTATGTTTGTTAATGTGAAGTTACATCAACATGAGGAAGGCGGGGAGAAGGAGTCTAAGATTGAAGACAAAAGACGGTCGAGTGATGAGGAGGAATTGAGGGATCTTCCTGGGGAGTTGCGTTAGAGAATTTATGACATATATAGAGGGAATTGGGGATGTAGAGCTGAATTTTGTAATTGTAATTAAACCCGAACAATGTAGAAAGTGGTCATTTATCGTAATGAGTAAGTCGTACCTTTATTATCTCCTAGAACAAAGGTTTCTGTCTCAATCTAATTTATCGAGGCATCATGAATTACGGCTTACGGCTTAGTATAATAGAAACTAAATTTAATCCAAATCCTTGGCATACTCCCATCAAGTAAAGAGTCTTTGCGAACGTAACTAGTGCTATTTCGTTTTCTGGAATATTTTATCGGACAATTTATTTCATTGATCAATTATGTAGGGGAATGGTCAATTTTTCGGACTTTGTGAAGTCGTAAAGGTGCCTGCTAATAAATAAATTGAAGTGCTCTTTCCTATTTAAAGTGTCTTCTTCCCCCTAATTCTATAGCTGTTTATCTATTATAAAAAGCTGTTTCCTGACTGTTACAACATATTTGGAGTAAATATCCCTGTATTCACGTGACCTGGGAGGGCTATATAAGTTCGTAGACTAGCTACACTTCAGAATGAGAAGACAACCGATTACTGAATATTCCGAATATCCCCACTACCTCTTTTATACCAACACTGACTTAATCTCCCTGTCTTTTAAATCCTATTCCTTAATTTACATTTTAGACCTCAGGAATTAGTAATGTAAAGAATATCGATAATAAAATATACAACTAATAGTATATAGAAAGTACTCTCTCTAGTGAAAACCCCACGCCCCTCCTCTATACAGTAGTAACTATAGATAACTGACCCTAACGTAAGAAATAAAGACTATATCTTAGCCCCAGGGAGCAGGTACACCTTATATGTAATAACGATTGTTTATCAGTGTATCAAATGAGTAGAGTAGAGTAGAGTAGTGGCTGCTACTCTACTCTACTCAACACCACTCAAGTACTACTCGAGTACTACTTAAGTAGTACAGACTGATTCGGACCGACCTTCGGGAGATCTCGGGCCTATTACTAGTAGACGTGTATAGGGATGAACGAAATAATTTCAAAGTTTAATTCTTTTTTAGGAAGGAAAAAAAATAAAGGTTTAGTACTTTTGTAATTAGTAGTTATAAACCCTTACTTTCTAGTACTATATTAATACCTTTTTACTTTATAATAATACTTTACTACTATATATAGACTACTTGAGTAGTACTTAAGTAGTTATAAGTACCTACTCTACTCTACTTATCTAACTTACTACTTATACTCTAATCTACTCTACTCTACTCTACTCCAGTAGTACTTGAGTAGTTGAGTAGTCTGTTAATACACTGTTGTTTATTAGTAGATACATTATACAATCTACAAAGTCCGAAATATTAGTCAACTCTAGGTAGAATTAGCAAATTAATCAATTGTCAGATATTACACGAAACTTGATTCGAGTCAACCCCTTTTTTCTAGCTGACATTATTCTAAGTAAGATAGCTTTGCAAATAGAGCTACTACTGTAGGTTACAGTTGTCCTCATATAGAAAACTGAATTTTGTCAATCTCGTATTCCGGTACTCGTTGTCTCTTAGTCAGCGTAACATCTGTCTTCCGGCACCGCTCGAGATCGCTGTAGCATCTGCGATCTACACTACTATCACCTCAATGACTGAACATCAATTTCATCGCCATGGAGACTATTTCGCCCTACAGATACAAACCCCTGACGGAGCTAGATAGCATACGACTGCTTTGTCTAGGACCGATCTCAACGGGGACAGCCTTTCTGGAAGCCAGCTTAGTTCACACAACTTTCTCAGAATGCGACGCCGATATTATCGACAGCTACACTGCTCTTTCGTATGTTTGGGGTGATGCAACGAATCTCAAGATGATACATGTCGACTCGATACCTGTCGCCATCACTTCAAACCTCTTCGATGCTCTTTGCGACATTCGAGACGATATAAGGGCCATCAAGCTGTGGGTCGATGCTCTTTGTATCAATCAAATCGACAACCAAGAAAAGGCTATACAAGTCAACATGATGAGCAAGATATATGCGAATGCACTCCACACGATAATATATCTTGGCACAGGTAGTCCAGGCGAGACACGGGCCCAAGATCCAATTCCATTAGATACTCTATTACAAATGCTGTCCTCGAGGTGGTTTGAACGTGTGTGGGTTTTTCAAGAGTTTGTTTTGTCGAAAGACCCCTGGGTTCATTGGGGCACTCTTCGTTGGAGATGGGGCGTTGTTCAACGAAACATGGAGGCCGAAAAGAACCCTTCAGACGGGGAACTGAACGCCATCTCGGTACTGAATGCAACAAATGCTCCTCGGATGTTGAAAATGAATCTCGCACGTGAAGCCTACCGTGACCAAAAACATCAGGAACAGACTTTACTCAAGCTTTTGCAACTTAGACGTGGATTGGGTGCCACTGACCCAAGGGACATGGTTTTTGCCCAACTTTCTGTTGCGTATGGCAAACACGGCATGAAACCCGACTATACCAAAGAATGCTTTGAGATTTATAACGATTTTGCCCGCACTCACATACAGAAGGAGGGTACTTATGAGTTGTTACTTGATGTTGGGGACGCCAAATCACCAAATCCAATGCCAGGCTTAGCTTCATGGGCCCCCGACTGGCGGTACTTCCAGTCGCGGCAGGTGACGCAGTTGAATCATTTGTTTCGTCTCAATCTTTCCTTCAGAAAGCCACGAATCCCGTTTGGGGGAGAGGGAAAACTATATGGGGCCTTTACAATAACTCAAAGACCTCCGGTACTTGCCTGTGTTGGACGCGGGAATAAGTTCATAACGAAAATCAGACAACCTTTATATGACTACATCAATGAGACCTCTGAGTCTTCGAAAACCAATTTTCAATATACGTTGGAGTGTATTGTACAGGAGAAAGAACCTTATACAAGGCCCCGAGCACTTGAGGGATTCAAAGAGCTTTACTCGGAAATCATTGACACCTGGCGAAAGACTTTGGGCTTTGAAATACCTAACTTGAGTGAAATTTGGCTATCAAATCACTTAAGTTACCTGCTTAATTTCCTTCGAAAAGTTCATTCTTCTCCAGACCCAATAGCTGTACCACATACCAGACGTATGTTAGTCAGCGATGCCATAGTCATTTCTTACTTAGTGCCCTTTCGGGACATTATGCGTGACCGGACTCTAGCGCAGATGTCAGATGGTTCCATCGGTTTTTTCCCCAAAGATGCCACCTTTGGTGATTTCATAATATATTCTTCTTCTCAAGAGGAGCCATCGCAGGAAAGAGAACCATTTCTACTCCGCGAAAAACCAAACACCAGGACCACGGCTGCAGATGAGTTGATCAAGCTTCAATTCGGCCAGCGCTTGAAACCATTGTTAAGAAAGACGTCCATCGTGGAATTTCCGTCAATAGCACACTGTGAATTCATCGGTTTGGCTTATCTGGACGGTCTAAGGCTTGATGAAACTGACTACACTGGAAAGGGCAGCCTTTTCGACCCTTTGAAAGATGCTGGTCGTAGACTGCTCTCTGCTTCTTCCACTCTTACGACTGCCCTTTCAGAGCCTAAGTTTGGACCAGTCACGATTTTTGCAATACACTAGAACTCTTCGGGTCGAGAATGACTCCATACCCGTACACACTTACTTCTCTCTTGGCTCAATTGGTCTTTGTAGCATAAACGTCTCTCAAGACCACATCGTATGATAGCTGGAATTCATTCTACATTTTTACAGAGTAATCAGTGCCAATACGTGGTTGCTATCCCTTTCGCCTTTTCCCAAGCCTGCTTCAACTCAAGCAACACCTCCTCTGGCAATAGCCCCTTCTCAAGATCTACCGAGTTCTCCTCAAGATGTTCAAAACTTGAAGCCCCGACGATAACAGCATCGTCCTTCTTCTTTCTCACCATCGAGTGATGTTCCATTCACTGTAAAGCAATTTCCAGACCGTGCTTTTCAACTGCAGTCTTGATGATATCAGAACCATCGAAATACTCATCGTGCCAGTATCATCCTTCATGTGGAGTACCTTAAGCAACCTTTGGATTAAATCTAAATTCTGCTTCAAAAGCTTCCTAGCTACAAAGGTATCGACCAGGCAGAACCCCCCCGGAATTGGTTGAAATACGTAGAGTGCAATACCGTAATGGCGAAGGCAGAGGAACAATTCTTCTTCAACGCCGCATTGAGGAGCATGGTAAACTCCTTGATCAACGGTTAATTTGACCCCATCGTTCTTCTCGCAAATCTCGCAAATTCTTGCAACATCCCAAGACAATCCTAATCTCTTGAATATCCCAACAACATATAATCTGTACATTATCCTGAAAATATCTTCAATTGGATTTGTGCGATCCCGCCCGTGGAGATACAACATATGAATCTTCTCACGCCGTTCGGGAAACTTCGACTGCCATTTTCTGAGTATCTGTATACGAAAGTTCACCTGCCTTGATCACCTACTTCTATGCGCCATCAAGATAAATTGCGGATTGCATATCACGATCACAATTCCACGCCTTTGTTGGTCGATTTCGGCGAGCATCTCTTCGATGGTGCTGTTTCAATAAGACTACCTGAATCGATCAATCTCCTTTCGCCATTTGGTTGGAAAATGTTAATGATCCGCATCTTCGGCATTGTGAGCTTTGGCTCCGAGTGAATCAATAAAGAGAAACAGAGATTGCCCTCTCAGTGGTGGTGCTATATTTTATTCACCAATTATAGCATTACATACCGCTACTTTAACTGCAAATGAATTAGAAATTAACCATTTTAAACATTGTTTATCTAAGATAAGTCAGTATCTTTCCAATACTTCATAACCTTAGGTAGTCCAGAACTTAATCAAATGCAGCTGGGAAACGGAGGAGACAAGCAACTTAAAACACTAATGGCCCCGCCAGAGCCTCTCCCACAAGCACCGGTAGTGCCCGAGTTAGGAAACGGAGGAAACGTTGTATCGCCTGAAGATTACAGACGTATAGCGGAACTTATCCAACAATTGCACTAAAGGGCTGTAAAGCCTTTAAAATCCATTCTCCGCCATCACATTCTCTTCTACAAGCAAGCATGGTCATAGAAACTGATTTGAAAGGGGCAAGCGAAGGGAAAGATTAATATTTATGGAAAGTGTAATAGATGTTTTTTATTTACAATATGAAGGCTATCGCACCCCTTCTCCTTGTACTTTTACTGTTTATCAACTCTGAGGAGGCTACTGTTTTACTTCCCTGCATCGTAATCTAGGCGTGGTTAGCCATAAAATGATACCTGCCAAAGTGATACCTGGTTACACGGTAATTCTAACTTGGGGGTTCAATTGCTATAAATAGATGGCACAGAATCCCACTTCCAGCAGGGACTGGAGCTGCAAAGGGCCAAGGTAAGAATAAATTCATTTTTCATTTCCCTAGCTTTCGTGCATGTGAATTTTTTGTGTGACTGCTACCTACCAGTAACCAGTAACCAATGTACAAAAACAGATCCCGGCCACTCCAAAACAAATCCCTTATGAAACAGCGCCCACCATCTCTATCTAAGCATTTCCGGTTTTGATTTCATCCTCCGCCGCGTCGACATCCATTTCCGTGGTTGCAGCCACTGGTGTAGCATCAGTCGTGGAATTGGTTCCTTCCTCGGGCTGAGTCTCTCCCCCAACCTTCGCTTCAGCACCATCCGCAGCTTCAGGCTTCTTTCCTTGTTTCGAATTATTGGAGTTATTAACAAGCGGTGTGGTATCGTTGAAAATTCTCAACAACATCGCAGATCGATCCTCCTTCGCCAACATCAAGTTCAAAGAATGCAGACTTCTCCAGAGGGGAAGGGTTATACGTTCTTGGAATCCATCTTCCTCGTCACTAGGTTCGATGCGCAGAACACAACATCCCATACCGATATCGCGCACTCGTTCACCAATTTCTCCTAGGTTCTTCCAGTGGTTATCTGTGACTTTGGGGAACATTTCGATCAGAAGCTTGCGGAGGGTTTCTTTCTTGTAAAGGCGGACGACGCGGTCAGATCCGACGTAACCCTCGAGGATTGGCATTCCTTCGGATTGGATTCTCCATCTGCAGACCCCTTCTCCTTGAACGTCTTGCTTCATAAACATGCGGACACCGCCGTGAATGAATTTGATTCCCTTTCCTTCATTTTCTGTGAGAATGTCGCGGATGAGAGCCGAGGTATAGTACATTGTCTTGGCTGGTTCACCCTCAGCATTTCGTACCAAAAATCGGTCTCTTGGGAAACGCGGTGATAACTCGTAAAACTTTTCGATGATTTGGATTTCCGGGTGATCGCCAACGATGTATTTAAAAGGCTCCTCGAACTGTTGGGCATTTCGGTTTCGGTTCACCCGAGCTTGTGGTTGCGGGATAATTACATCGGGGATATCAACGACATCACTCGTTGATTCAACCTTCGCAGCAGGAGGCGGAGGGAAATGAACTTGACGGTCTTGCAAACCTGGTGCGGCTACCTCATCCTCACCATCTATCGACTTGAGCTTCTTTGTTGACACCACTCCGTCAATTTCCATTCCCTCGACTTCATCAGCAGATCGCTTCTTTCCATTCGAGGTGGCATCTAGCGCCGGCTGGTTCTGACGTGCCACCGGTGTAGGTGTAAGCTCATCTGCAATTGGGGCAGGTGGTCCAGTCAGAGCATCGGCAGCATCTATTTTGGGAATAACGCTTGCACCATTAGCTGCCGGTGGCATAGATTCGATTTCGTTAACAATCGCGCTAATTGGTGGTTTTGGTTCTCCTTTCTTCGAATCCGACTCGGGTTTTGCCTTGAACTCAGACGTTTTCTCCAGGATTGAGATGAAAAATCCACCAGTGTCCTGCTGATGCGCATACACTCTCATACAGTTTCCAAGTGGGATTTCCTGTTCGGTGGGAGAAGGTGCGAACATGCTTGATAAAAGCTTCTCGGATGCGTAGCTCGATCCATTTTCAGAGTTGTACTTTTCAACTTCAGCAAAGTCGGACCAGGTTTTACCAGCCTTATCCATAACCTTCCAGGCCTTCAAACCTGGCTTTCTCTTCAAGAGTGGCAGCTGATCGTCAGTAGGGAGGAGTTTTACTTTCTCAAGCCCACCACATCTTTCAATTGCGGCTACAATGACTGCTTCGTTCTCCACGGGATTCATACTACAGGTTGAATAGACAACACGGCCTCCAACTTTAAGCATCTGAAGAGCCCGAACAAGAATGCGGACCTGTGTCATGTGTAGTCCAATGCCATTTCCAGGAGTCCAGTCTTTCCACAAGTTGACATTCTTTCTCAATGTTCCGTCCCCAGAACAAGGTACATCGGCCAGAATTCTGTCAAATTTTAAGTATCGATTCGACGCTGGGTTTTCTGGCGTAGGGGGTAATTTAATAGAAGGGTACATGGTAGCATCGTGGTTGGTGACAATCAAATTCGGAGAAGATAACCGCTTGAGCTGATGAATCAACATGTGACTACGTTTGTAATCGCTGTCGTTGGCAATGAGGAGACCGGTAGCTCTACCATTGTCGCTTGTATCCACCTCCAAATCATCTCCGTCGATTTTGGGACCAGGGCTAACTTCTCGGCCATCCTCCTTCGCAAAATGTCGAAGAGCTTTGTGGACGCGAGCTTCCTCCCCTCTGTGTACCATCTCCAGCAGTTGGGCAGCCTTGCTACCCGGTGCTGCACACATATCCAACACAGTCATTCCAGGCTGCAAATCCATCACCAATGGTGGGATCATGCTAACGACCTCTTGTCGACTGATGTTTCCAACACTCGTTTCCGAAACCAAGAATTTTTGGAAGGAGGCGAAGGGTGGGAACTTGCGAACCACGTTTTTCGGGGTCGTCATCCACCAGGCGAGCTCATCTGGATACCAAGGAACGGGCTTTGGAGGTTCGACCATTTGTCCATTGAAGTGGGTGATTTTGGAGATTTCGGGAACATATCGCTCCTTCAATTGGGTTTGGACAGCCAGCGCATGCCTATAGATTCATCAGTATGCGATTACTTCGTCGTCTGTGTACTTTCAACTCTTGCGCGCTCAAATTGGAAGTTTTTTCTTGCGCCTGGGGTACGTACCCTTTTGATCCAGTGAAACGGAAACTGTTGGGCAACTCCCTCTTGTATGCGTCCCAGAACTCCTCCTGCTCTGCCTCCGGGAGACCAAGCACATCATTGTAGTATCCTTCGAGGCGCGCGTTCTCCTTGGTGACCTTGTCGAAGCTGACTCGATTGTCCTCTCCCCCGCGACGGTCCCCGCCCCCGCGACCACGGCCTCGTCCACCACGACCACCCTATTAATTCTGTTAGCTAATACTTAGCAGAGGAGGTGTATTGACTTACTCGTTTTCCTCCTCGAGCCATTGTATATGCGGATTTGTGATTGTTGTTGGCACCTTGAAAAAGATGCTGTAATTGACTTGTCGAGTCTTATCGTATAGTAGTAGAAATTTAGAAGCTCTCTGTGGGGCGGGAAAACTATTGATCCGATGCCCCGCTATCGAAGCCGAAGAGAGCCCGCCACAACCTACCTCCTACCTCCAACTCACCAAATCAAGATCCCAACCTGCTTTCACTAAGTACTATTACCTGGAAGTAAATTATGGCTCCTTTGCCATTTATACTTATCCCTTTTCAAGTAACGCCCAAATATTTTGTTTGTTTTGTTAATCTTCCCTTTTCTAGGGTCCGATGGTATCATCCATCAAATGAGTCTTACGTTAATTAATAAGCTACCTACCCCTCTTTTAGAATTGAGGACTTTCTGTTGATAGTTTGAAGTTTCATCATTCTTTGCCAAACCTTTTATTTTCAGTTCTGATTTCTTCCATCATGGATTCTCTTTGGGATATCAATTGCATCCAAGCGAGGGAGGACGATGTCAACTACATGACAAGTCTGGGCCTCCAGAGCAATATTGAATCTGCTGCGACGGACAAGATATTCTACTACCAAAGAGGTCTCAAGGATTCAAGCACTGGCAAGCCTGTTCTTGTGTTGCTTCATGGTTATCCTCAGACGTAAGTTATATTGGACATCTGGCGAAATGTTCATTTGACTGACTTTTCGTAGGAGCTTTCTGTACGTTGTTTGTAGTGTCTCCACTCCCCCTCCTCCCCCCCCTTCTAATTTCTGATCTCCATATATCAGATGGCGACATGTAAGGTCTAAGTCCCTATTCCTACATGTATTACTGATAAATCCACAGATAGTCGAATTACTTCCAAAAGACATCCCGCTTTTCATCCCCGATGTTCGAGTCCTCTCTCCAATTCATCAAACCCAGCTAACAAGCCCAGCTCCCTGGATATGGCCGGTCCTCTCCGCTCTCTATCCCCCACGACAAACGAAACGTAGGCCAGGCAATTCTCAACGCCCTCTACCCTCTCCTCCCCTCATCCAACGCACCGCCATCCATTTTCCTAGCCGGCCACGACCGCGGTGCACGAGTCTGCCACCGTCTATCAGTTGATGCCACCGCCGAATCACGCTTCAACCTGAAAGGCACCATCCTCATCGACGTAGTCCCCACAATCACCCAATGGCAATCCTTTGCCGACCCTGCCGCCGCAGTAGGAAGTTACCACTGGCCTCTCCTCGCCAATGTGGAATTAGCAACAGCCATGATCACCTCCCTCGGTCCCGAAAAATTCGTCAAAACCAATATCGAAAGATGGAATGGCCAGAACGCCGTCGGGGTTGCGAGGTTCAATGAGCAAGATGCTATGAGTGTTTACGGGAGCTCTTTCAGATATGAATCGGTTATTCGGGCTTCTTGCGATGATTATCGTGCTGGTGCGTTTGAGGATATTGCTGAGCAGGAGGCGGATCAGAGAGCTGGGAGGAAGTTGGAGGTTGATACCCTTGTTCTCTATTCGGCGGGGTATCTTGGGAGTAGGTACAATGTTGGGGAAGTGTGGGGGAAGTGGATTGGCAATGCATCCCTAGAAACGGATGGTTTTGGAGATGGAATTGGACATTTCATTCCAGAGGAAGCGCCGCAGAAGACGGCGAAGGCCATCCAGCTGTTTTATTCCCGACGCACTTGATCGCGTTCGTTTTCCGACTTTATTTCAAAATTCATTTAATTGGATGGATTCCAGATAATAAGACGCTATCACTAGTCGAGCTTTTTACTTTAAGTCACCGTCGAATTTTTTTATAAATCTCAATTGAATTCTAATTACAGACATTGCATCGCCATTTTTGAAAATAAAAGAACGAAAAGAAAAAAAAGAGAGACTAATGAAAAGGCTCCTCAGCCATACATCCCCAAGCCAAGGCAACGAAAAGAACACAACTCCATTCCTGAGAATTGCCTACGTACCGCAGCATGAAAGCCACAGTTGCGAGATTCGAGAAGGAAGGAATTGGCCCAATCGCACCACTATCTTGATACGTACCGCAGCAGAAGCCACAGTCGCGAGACTCGAGAAGATGTGACAAGGGGAGTTGGTGAGGGCTGTACAAAAATGAAACAAGAAATAAAGAAAGGTACAGGATTAGGTGGATCACCAGAGGTGAGAGCCAACCGCACTAACCCATTGCCATCCTTTGAAGAACAAGCAATACACCCCCCAACAACTCTCAGACGGACCGAACCCAGAAGATACATCTGGTCCGATGCTCACCGTATCCATACAGATCGGCGACAGCACGCTTTGCAAGCGTGCCATCGCGTCAACTGAGGCCGACAAAACGACTGGAACGGGAGCGATTTCCGCCCGAGAGAAAAAAGAAATGATGCTCTCGTAAATGGCATATCCATGCGAGAGATCAAAAGACGAAAGAAAACCAGTCTTGAAGACCAGGAGAATGAGAAGACCGAAGAGGAACCAAAGAAAGTCGAATGACGATCTCTTTTGATGTTGGTCCAAAGCATCCTTGGCTGCGACTGCTTCATTGTACGCTTTCTCCAGACATTCAAGTCTTCCAACCAAACCGTTACATCTCTTCTTCATCTCTTCGATTTCGAAGTCTTTGGCGGTGATGGTGGATGTGAGTTGGGTTTGGAGGGAGTCCCGGGAGGCTGCGACTTCCTCATGCGCCTTCTCGAGTTTGCTGACAACAACACTATATTGATTATCCTTTTCTTGAATCTGGTATGTGAAGGTTTCGGCGAGAGATTTTCGTGAAGCCGTTAGTTCTGCTTGTGCTTCCTCGCTGGCAATTACAAGTTCATCATTTTTTTCTTGTATGCCCTCATGACTTTGTTGTAGGACTGCAAGCTCTTCAACAATGTTGTCATATTTCTCTGTAGTGCTGGAAAGTTCTTCCTCCAAAGCATTGCATTTTGTGGTAGAATTTTCATACTTTCTGGTGAGACTTTTGATGACAGAGCAGTGTTTTTCGTCATTTGCTGCGATTTCGGAACGGGATTGTGATGATTGTGCTTCGATCTCTGCCTTCAAATTGCTGCAGGTTGTTTTGAGTGCTTCGATTTCCGAAGCCTGTTTCTCATTACTCTCCAATGTGGTGTTGAGGGCAGCGACTTCAGCTTCGAGATTTGCAATCTTTTCATCCTTATCAGCAAGGGTTTTTGTATGTGCAACGTCCAAAGCCTTTTGTCGGACGATTTTGGCCTCATGCTGCTGCAAATCCTTGATTTTGGCCATAATCTCTCTTTCGAGGCTGAGTCTGATCTCTTCCTTTGCATCGACCAACTCCTTCAAACCCTTCGAGCGGCGTTTCTCTTCCACCAATTTTCGTTGTTCTTCTGTCAGAGTTGCTTTCAAGGTTTCGATTTCTCCTGCCATTTGGGTGATTTGAGGGTTGGGACCTTGGACTGGAGGGTTGAAATTTCGTTTTGGGGGGTTTTGGTTTCGGCTTCGGGGTTTTTGATTTTGGAATTGGAGTGGAGGATTTGGGTTTTGAAGGCCAATTGCGTGCTTTGTATTGGACGATGAGGGGGTTTGCGGGTTGGGGGCAGCGGAGATCGACGCTGGTGGTGCATCGTTCAGTGAATGAGCTGGTGGTGCTTCATCCTTGGGAGCCCAGCGAGAAGCTGCGAGGCCCTTTAGCGACATGGTGAATGGGTCTTGAGAAGTCTTGGTGGTATGTTTTGATGGTGAAGTGGCTCAGAAACAAACGCAGTTTGTTATGAAAAGGAGATGGAGGTTAAGAGGAAGGAAGTGTGCGAAGCTACAGTATTTGTACCTCCCCTGCTCGTGTGACTTAAGCGAGGGTGGTGAGGCAGAGCTGGTATATTGTATTCACTTGTTGTAGATTGACTAAACTATCTAGTAGTAAGTCTAGTAAGTTCAATCACTGAGATTGATTGTTTAGTAGTATATAAAGTAATAAAGTTATTTAAACAAGTATACTTAAATTATAAAAGAAGTAAGGATTAAATCATAATAGAGTATATTGTCTTCTCTATACTACCTATGAATAATATCTACAGTAACTAAGCAAATTAAATAAGTTAAAGATTCTAGAAATCTATAAGGATTAGAATATTATAGTATATATTCTTTTATCTAAACTATCTATAAATAATATCTAAAGTAAATAAGTAAATTAAATAAGGAATAGATTCTAGAAATCGATAGCGATTAGATAGAGTTTTTATCTTTCTAGTAAGTGTCTTTAATTAAGTAAGTTACTAGTTATATCTAGAGTAGTTAAATTAATAAATTAATATTCTAGAATATTATCTAAAAGACATCTTATTATAATATTCTAAATATACTAAAGTCTAGAAATAACTGAATTGTAAATTATTTAAACGTAAAAATATATTATATTTTTATAGCGCTACTCTAACTACTCTTAATACTATAGAACTCTACTATTATATATTTCGAGACTCTCAAGAATTATAGAAGTATCTATAATAGGTAAGAGAAGAATATTCTTACTTAATTTATAGATTTTTATAAGAGATTAATCTAAAATAGTATAATTATTCTATCTCTTATTATTATCTAAGAATTAAGAATCTAAACTTATAAACTTTAAGTTAGAATAAGTAAAAGGTTTAAATAAGAAGATAGTAAGAGTAAGAGTAAGAGTAAGAGTAAGAGTAAGAGTAAAAGAGAAAGAGAGAAAGAGAAGAAGAAGAGAAGTAAAGAATATAAATATTTTAGAGTAGTTTTCTTTCTAGTATAAAATTACTTACTAGTTCTATATAGTATAGTATTCTAAATGTACTAAAGGCTAAAAATGAATAACTTATAAATTATAAATTATAAATCGTAAAATGTAGAAATAAGTTAAAATATATAAAATTTAAGCTCTAGTCTATTTACACTTAAAGTATCTTTCTTACTTTCTTATATATATAGACTCTTAAGTAAATATAGAAGTATAATAAAAGAAGAGAATGATATTCTTACTTAACTTTAACTTTACCTTAGAGAGTAATATTATAATATATTATCTATCTCTACCTTCTTATATTCTGCTTAAAATAAAGAAAAATAATCTAAAATCCTAGAGTCTAGAAGAGATTAATAGAAGAGAGTCGAAAAGTAAGGGGAGAAGAGAAGAAGAGAGAAAGTAAACATTTTAAGGTAATATTATTTCTAGCGTGAAATTGCCTACTAGCTCTATATACCTCTATATACCTCTCTCTCTCTCTTTCTCTCTTCCTCTCTTCCTCTCTTCCTCTATTTCTCTCTTTCTTAACTCCTTTTATATAAGAGTAGCCTCTAGAGTATAATAGTAAGGATATAAGAGCGAGTGTATTATAGCGAAGCGTATAGATATAATATATATATATGAATATAGTATATTTATATAATATAGAGACTATAGGTAGCTAGAAATAGCTAGAAATAGCTAGGATATATATATAGAAATGCTTATATAATCTATAACTCTAATATACCTATTAGAGTACTAGTATATATATAAATAAGTAGATACTCTTCTCTTAAGTAGATAGCTTTATATTTATACTAGATATAAGCTAGTAAAAGAAAGAGAGAGAGAGAATATATAAACTTCTATTATATTAAATTATCTACTTTTCTAACTCTATATCTTAAGATTTATAATCTATAATTTACTATTTACGATTTATAATTTAGTTATTTTTAACCTTTAGTATATTTAAAATATAGTATATAGCTCTATATAGCTCTATATAGCCTTGTATTTCCTCTTCCTCTCTTTCTTATCTTCTACTTTTCTTAGATAGTTTAAAAATAAGAATATAAGAAGTATTTCTAATATAAGAGTAAGTATAAGTATACTACTAAAGTAAACACTCTTAGAAGAGAGAGAGATAGAGAGAGATAGAGAGAGATAGAGAGAGAGAAAGTCGGCAAGCTAGATTATAATAACTACTTTAAAATTTATTTCTTTAGTATATTTAGAATACTATACTTATTAAATAAGAAATTCTTAGACTTTAGAGTAATTAAATATACCTAGACAAAATTAGTTAGTTCTATAATTAGTAAATGTAAAAGAGTAGTTTAGATTTATCTAAGTTTTTTATAAATCATATGTATCAAGTGTAACTACTCTACAAACTTTTAGAGCCTTTAGTTACCTATACCACGTGACAAATAGAGTGATATCTACTCTAAGTATGCTGTAACACTAGGGAAACTTTACAAAATGGCTATCGTAAGTAGATCTCTACTTTTCTACCTATCCACAGTTCATCTATTCCCTTCCTATTTCTCCTTCATTTCTAATCCTCTATTTGTAAGCGAATGCGGGTTGTATTTGTAGCTCTTCCGCGGAGTGAATAAGGCTGACCTCCCCTATCGGACACATACAATTCCACGTTATGGAACCCAGAATTGACATCCCATTCATCTTATGTATCAACGGCATGGAAAAATTAGGGGTACAGTATAATAACCTCAAGAACATGCTCATTCTGGAAAATCGCGAATGCCCGATCGTACGACGATGCAGGCACCCTTTCCTACAATTGGGTGAACAGCAACCTCTGAGCACCATTATACAAGAACTTCCCTCCTGATCTCTCGCGCGCTCCCAAATCAGCTAGGTACCGAATACATAATTTTTTTTCACAAGTTTCTCAAATGTGGCCTATATAGTTACTTTGTAGAAGGTTCTCCGGAATAAGAAGCGTAGTCGTCCCTAAGATTCTTAAAGTCTCCGCTCTCATCGAGTTCAGTATTCTCATCAAGAGTATTCAAGACATTTCAGCACATCATTTAAACCACAACTATGAAAATCTTCGCAATAGCCGCAGGATTCCCCTCTAGGCGGTAGGCTGCGTTGCTGATTTTCAACGAACATAGCGCTTTTGAGTCTCTCCCGGAAAAAACTCATTCTTCCCTTTTTAGCCTCTTCTTAGCTCTTTTTCTGGTGTGTTTTTATATTCTTTTCTGGCTTTATTTCATTATAGCTGATTCTTCTTCTCTTGCCATTACGCCGGGAGTGGGGGCAATAAGATCCAGTAGTAAAGGTACACCCATTCCACTTACCCCCCCCCCCACTCCCAGCCTATGCCCAAGAAAACAAAAACCGTCAACTCTCAAACAAAACTATAGAGTGACATAAAATCACACTTTCACCAGCCAAAAAAGAGCAAAAGAAAAAACAATCTTCCGGTGCGGGGAATCGAACCCAGGGTTCAGCCGAACTCCCACAAAGGGATCAACGAAAACACCCCCCAAAAAGAAAAAATTCTTCGCTTCCGGTGCGGCTAGAAATTGTTAGATGGTTAATTGATAGGATACAGAGGAGCAATACATACGGAATCGAACCCCGCGCTCCTGCGGCCAATCAGATTGAGAGGCAGAAATGTTACCGATTTTTTGCGTAAACTACGTCGGTAAATTCCTCGCTACCAATATTCATTCTAAATGGTAAATAACACTTAAAACACCTCGAAAAACATTAAAACCAATAAACGAAGAGCAAAAAAAGTCAAAAAGAATCAATTTTCCGGTGCGGGGAATCGAACCCCGCGCTCCTGCGGCCTTGAAATCAGATTTCATGAGAGGCAGAAATGTTACCGATACACCACACCGGATTGTATTGTTTGATATGTCTTGATTGTTCTTGTTTGGACAAAGGTCCTGTTTGAAAAATTTGTGGGTGGGTATTTGTGGGGAGGTGTGGAGACGGACGGGCCAGTTCTTTGAAAAGAAAAGAGCCTTCTTGCTAACCTTTCCACTCCACCGAATACCCCAACCACAAATGAGCATTGTTTTGGCTCTCCGCTAGCCTTATTCACTTTACCGCGGAAGAGCTACAAATACAATCTACATTCGTCTACAAATAGAGGGGCAATAGAAAGAGAATGAAGGAGGAATAGGATCGGAAATAGAAGATAGGAGGACAGGTAGAGAGGTGTATGTCTACTTACGATAGCTATTTAGTAAAATTTCCCTAGTGTTACAACATATTTAGAATGGATATTACTATATTTGTGTGAGAATGCGGGTTGTATCTGTGGCTCTTCCGCGGTGGAGTGAATAAGGCTTGCGGAGAAACAAAACAAGGCTCTTTTGCACTTTTGTGGTGTTCGGTAGAGTGGTATATGGTTCGGATACTCTGTACCTAGCTGATTTGCGAGCACGTGAGAGATCAGGAGGGTATAATGTCAGTCGGTAAGAGGGGGGTATGAGGCTTTGCGAATCCAGGGTAAATGAAGCTGTTTTTACCGTGGAAGGCGAGCGGAAGCTAGAGGCTATCCGTAAATGGTCCTTGAAGGGCTTAATAAAGAGATTAAGGCTTTGATGCTCGAGGGGGGTCGGTTCGAGAAGAGAAGAGGAGGGTTGGGGGCTCGTGGTAAGTTCTGTACTCGTACTAAATAATGGTCACCGAATATACTTCGCGGTTTCGACGTTATTAAGATTCTACCGCGGTAGTAACTACTAAACCTTTTTGTACTAAATAATAGCTACTAATATAATCAAGAAAAAGTATTCTTAAGAATAAGTTAAGTTAAGCTTAGCTATAATAACTATATAATCTAATTAAAAGTATTTATAGAGATATAGTATATATAAAATATTATCTCTATAGCTCTATTACTCTGCTCTAACTCTAAGAAATATATATAAAATCTACTAAAATTACTTAAACCTATAATAGTCATTAAAAGATTTACTAGTAATATATAAGTTTTAAGAAAATTTTACTCTATTATTATTAAAATATAGAGGTAATATTCTTTATATACTATACCTTTATACTCTCTTAGCTTATAAAGTACTAGTAAAGCTACGCTTATAATTATAAGTAAAAGAAGAAGAGAGAGAAAGAGAGAGAGAGAAAGCGAAGTAATATTTCTACTAGTAGTAAATATCTACTTCTTAGATAAACTCAACTTATATATATACTAGAAGGAATATTCCTTTAAGAAAGTTTACTTTTACTTATCTTACTTACTTCTCTCTTTTTCTCTTCTCTCTCTTTCTTCTATTATTATTCTTCTAAATTTCCTAGTTCTATTTTTCTTACTATTATTTCCTTCTAAAGAATAGAATAGTTAATAAGAAGCTAAAAAATAATTTAAATCACGTTTTAATATAAAAGTCTCTTAAAGTAAAGCCTAGAAATTAAAAAGTAAAAAGTAAATCTCTCTAAGTATAAATGAGAGATAATAGTAGTATTTAAAGTATACTTTAACCTTTTTAAACATATAACTTCTTTAATTTAAGATTTGTAATTAAATTATTTCTAGACTTTAGTATATTTAGAATACTAGAATAAAGTAGAGATTTTTCTACAACTAGCTAACTTACTACCTTATAAGAATTTCTTAAGTATTTAGATTATACTTCTATTTTAAATTAATAGAATATTCTAGTACTAAATAATCTTAAAACTCTTTAATCTAATTAGTATATTTGTATTAAGTAATTTAAATAATAATCGTATTAACTTTACTAAAAATATTAATATAAATTCCCTACACCTCTCTAATCCTCAAAAACTCCACAACTAAATCTCTAAGAATAACCTTCCTCTACATGTAACCCTTACCCCGAGGTCGCGAAGCAGTTCGCACAGAAGAAGAACATCACATATACAAAGCTTACAAAAAAATCTGCAAGTCTTAAGTTTAAAATTAAGACCAAAGAGACCACGAGGACTAAAAGCAATCATGATCTTAAGTAAAGTTTCTATATCTTACAGCTCCGTAAATACCACTTAGCTCTCAAGAAGCGAAATACTATAATTAAAGACGTAGACTTCTTTTATAGAGAAGGTACTGACTACACTTAGAGAGTTACATTATTAAACAGTAGGAATGAAAGATTCTTTAGAACAACTAGAGGCTCTTTAAAATCCAGGTAATTTTCGCCAATATTTAATTAAGAGAGTAGGTGAAGGAAGACCTCTCTGTATATGAACACGCAGCGTTTATCTTCAAAGCAAGTGAATCTGAAACTTTCAATATTCCCTTCTTGTTCTTGATTATTGACATTAGCCCACCTTATCGAAGCGAACTCCCACAAAAGTCACGTCATATTAATGCAATAGTGACATTCCTACCTACAAACGGTGAAAGTACGCTGCCGAAGCGAAAGCTCCTATCTAATTCTTGGTGATAACACTACACAATCCCCTCACTGCAATGCATCTACCAAGGCGGAAGTAAAAACAAACGCAACTCGTAACCATCAATTCCGCCATCACGTCATACGTCTCTTCTTTCCTGTTGTTGCCTGATCACCCTCATCTCCATCATGTGCATCTGTAACCAGCTTGAAGAATTCCTGAAGATCCAATTTGCACCACTTCTCCACAAACGAGTGAGCACGGTCAAGTATTCGTTGTTCCGTCTCACAACCCTCCCATTCCGGCCAGGCTTCGACAAAGATCCATGTCTGATCAGTGCTTCCTGGGACTTTGCCAGAAGAAATCTTGCACCTGAGGGCTTTTTCAAGAGCGGCCATTAGATTCAGGTCTTTGCTTATGTAGCCAAGGAGAGAATCAGCACCTGCAACGTGGGGCTTTGGCTGGGGACTGAGAGTGGATTCTTCGGCGGAAGGAGGTGCGGGCGCGTTTTCGTTCGATAGTTTGGATACGTATGAGGCATCGATGGTGTTGGGGTTAGGCATACCAGCTACAGAGTTCGCTCCTGTTGCAAAAGCAGGAATTTGACCGGAACCTGTTGTATTCAAAGATTAGCGAAACGCCAATAGGAGAATAAAAGGAATTCCCGGAGAAGCTTTTAAATGACCAGAAGTGAAAGCTCTGATAATTCTAAACTTGTGGCACAACTGAAAACTCAATGCGCTAACTGTCCCGAAAAGTGTGATCAAGGTAACTTACTTCCAGATGGATGAGGGGTATTTGGCAAATTATGAAGCGGCTTTGCGGGTAGCTTGTTCTCCTGCTTGACAAAATTGTTGTTGTCTTCGGCCCTTTCGCTTGCTCCTTTCGCCAATACCTGCTCTTGGAAGTGCTGGTGTTCCGCAAGAGAGATAGAGGAATTATAGTAGTCAACGTATAACGGGGCCGGACGGCTTGATAGAATCGACGTTGGTGCTTGTGCAGCACGATTTGGATACGGGTGGATGCCTGGAAACTTCTCTTTAGGCCCTGTAATCAAATGGTATCAGTGTGGCTCTAGTAAGAAAGAACGGCTAATTCTCACAGAAGTAATTCCAGAGAGAACTCTCACTCTGGAACTGTTTGATATCCGCATCTGGCTCTGGATCTTCGAATCGACAGCGTGCAATATGCTCACAGATGTGGTCGAAGACTGATCGTTGGACTCCTGACGCATATGCCTTTTGTTCTATGTGCTTGAGATGGCTAACATAATACCGGTTTGGGCATTGTCCGGGGAATAATTCGTCAGGCCCTATGAGAGTGTTGTCAGCATCAAAATCTTCCCAAGTTGACGTCTCTCGAGATATGGTACTCACATAATTTCTTAAAGAGATCTACCTCGGCCAGGAACTGCTGAGTGTCCCACTCCTCGTTGGCGAAGTATTTGGAGACCCTCACTTGAATGTCGTTCCACGCGACCCAGAACGCGCGGTTGGACTTCCCCGTGTTGTCTTCTTCATTGTGACGCTTGCGCATCAGCTCCATCTGGCTGGCGTATGGTCGAAAGACAGGGGAAGCGGTTCGTGGAGGTCGCCACAGTAGCTTGCGACTATTCTCTTTTTTCGAGGAGCCTTCCATTATCGCAAGATTGACGAGTGACGAGTGGAGGTTAATGATGTCGAGTGCAGGATGGAGACCGAGAGGGCGTTGAAGGGTTTAAAGGGTGAAAACACTCGCCGGTTGAAAACGGCAGGAGCGACCCTCGACCATTTCACCTGGACCACGGAAGGTTCGCAGCATTTTTGAAGGTTTGGCTATAGGTAGGTACTCTGCGAAAGTGTTTGAGCAATAGAAAACATTATTCCAGGACGGTGAGAATGGAACGAGCTGGTATGATATGATATACTCACCATTCTCTCAAATCAGCATGTGAATAAATTGAGAACCTTGAATATGAGTGATATGACCATTATGAGACCCTTGCTCGAATCGGTACACAATAATACATGCCCCTACACATTCGTCAGTGAAGCCAATCTATCTAACACTTTTGGAAGCATTTATCAACGTAACTTAGCAGAGCTACCCCGATGCACTCTTTAAGAAGGGAGCACGTAAGAGTGTGGCGGTCGAGCATGTCACCCAAGGAAGAGTAAGAATGGTCCCAGAAACGTTCACGTACGTGAGAGTATGTTTTGAGAAGGTATGAGATGAAGAATTCTCCCTTCTTCCCGATCATCCTCGAATAATGACTCTAAGAATGAGCTACGAAATCGGGGGAGTAAGTATACACATATGAATCCGTGTGCTCGCGCGCATATAACTTCAGCCCCTACGCACAACGGTTGGTTCACCGATTCGATATTTCTAGAGGCAAGACTTGAAAAGTAATAATTGAGAAGTAGTACAGACTAACCTAGCTCTAATTCGTTCGTGGAATCGTATAATACAGAAGAAAACCAAAAGCATTGCAACAAACCCAACGCCTGCCAATTTAGCGTACCTCGAGACAAGCGCCTTTCAAGAACTCCCCGCGATAACTCTGTTCTTGTTGATCTTTTCCACCCTTTCAAAAATCCCCATGGTATGCTCCCACACAGTTTTCGAGGCCCCCTTCTCCCTGTATCCTTCCAAAATCTTGCTGCCGGTTGGCTCGCCAGTGTTATCGAGTATATATCCACCACTACCCACTTTGCCATCCGTTCCCTTCCCGGTAGAAAGCCCCTTTGGTGCTGGCACACCAGATGCAAAAGGAGAGCCCTCAGCAGGTTTCGCGGGTGGATACAGCGCACTAGTTGCCATGAACAATTGTCGATTGCCGGTTTCCTCAGCACCGGTGAAGAACGGCCATAGCAGAGGGGTCGCAGCCTTCAAAGGGAGCCTTGCGTACCATGGCAAACCCCTAGCGAGCCCCGTATTGACAACACCCGGGGTTGAGTGTACATATGTAACGGTCGGGTCTCTCTCAGCAAACTCGGTGGTCATGAAGTCATTCATCACAATTGTATGATTCGCACATGCCCTACCTGAGTATCCCCTTTTCAATTCGAGATCATCGAGATTTGTTGCCCCCTCATGACCAGGACCAAGTATGCTAAGTGTGCGGGCGAAGTGAGGTGTGGAGGATGTGGCATTTCGGAGGAGGGGGTTAAGGTTGTAAATGAATCGCATTCGAGAGTAGTAATTTAGAGTCATCTTCCTGTCAATGCCTTCCGGGGATTCTGGAAATTGGGTCAGCATTTGATCCTGCGAGCATACAAGAACAAGTGTCCCAACTGCGGCTATTAGGGGGTCTCGTACCTACTCGTCCAGCCAGACTGAAATTCCCCTGGGTTTGGACTAGCAGATTGATCTTCTGCTCCTTCTGTTCAATCTCCTTGCACACCCGGTCGACTTCTGCTAGCTCTGAGACATCTGCAGGTAAGAACTCGACCTTTCCGTCTTTGTTTAACGCCTCGCATTCTTTAATAATTCGTTCTGCTGCTGGGGCTGATCGGCCCACAAGATATACTCTCGGTGAGAGGGTGTTTTTCACAAAGGCCTTGAGCGTGAACTCTCCAATGCCGCTGGTTCCTCCAACTGCGAGGTATTAGCATTGGTTCAACTGGGAGTTAAGAGATAATGCCACCAAAGAGGGCAACAAGTCCTGGGCCCAACTCGCGCAGCTGGGCGTTGCTTGCGTTGACTAAGTTCAGTGCGACCATTGTGAACTATCTAAAATGGAGGTCAATGAGAGATGTGTTAGTGGTATAGTGGTAGTAGTAATATGGTTCCGGCCCAGAATCACTCTGATTCGAAGGGCCTTTATAGATATCAATCAATGGACTTAACGTCCGCCGGTGGACATGATATACAAGTATATGCTGTTCTGCAACTGCGTCTTCATCATCCGCCCGGATTTTAATTTAAGGTCCGATCCCCCGGGTCACGTGAGCGATTTCAACTGCAGGTGCCCGTTGACCCACTTCTTCAGTGCCCCTTCAACGACCTAACATCAACCAACACTTCCGAGAAATCTGGAAAGTTGTAAGTTTCTACTCAGATGAATCAGCTCAAGCTAACACATTCAATCAGGTGTATGTTGAAGTCATTTACGTAAATCCCGGTGGCCTAATGTAGCTCCCTTTGGCGGCCTCGCACATTGAGGCGCATGTTTCTGTACTCGGGTTTCTACACTGCCCTCGAAATCCGCCCGGTACCCCCAGTCAAGTCTTCTGACCAGCCTACATGAATGGCCTCGTCTCAATCTTGACGTGAGATTCTTCTAGAAGCCAACCAACATACTACTTGTGAGATGACTGTGGTCTACACACTAGGACAAACCGCCCCTCCCTGATTGGGGTTACCGTGTAGAGGATTCAGCTCAGAACAAAGGAAAGGAATATTCACAAACTCTATCTGCCATTCACACGCAATGGCGACGCTGCGACTCTTCAACAAACTTCTCGTCCTTTCGGGGATTTTGCTACTTCCTCTCCTAGCATCTATCCGCTTCTTTGCAATGCCAGCATCCAAAATGGAACAAACCTACTCAGCACCCAGGAAGTTCAACATCATTAACGAAGAAGTATTCTTCACGAGCACCAACGAGGATGTCCTAAAACTCATGTACGATGAGTTCTCCCCAGAACTCGAACGCCTGAAACGCGCAACCTCCATCCCCAATGACCTCGCCAACAAGCCAGAAACATTATCCCCATCCATGATCCTCTATGGAAAGGACTACGACGAGATCAACCGGACACTCGTAGGAATCCTCTCTCTGCGATGGCTCTACACCCGAAATTATAAAGCATTCGTAGGATCACAAGAAGCTGCTGTAAGGCTATCCGAAAAGTCATTCGATTGGCTGTGTCGAATTTTCGAACGTGGACTGGCAGACCCCTCCCATCTTGATGTCCTCATTACATCGATGATCATAAATGACCTTGGTAAAGACCCTCAGCTGGCTGTCGACTACAAGGCAAAGACTGGAAATGATATTTACGGGTTGAATCATGACATGATTCTCCTCAAGGCCGTTGAAGCCGGTCTTGTGGGCTGTCTGGATCGCCTTCCGGCAACCCACAAGTCAAATCTTATTCGCGGCGTAAAGCTGGGAGCAGAGTTCAATTTTGGTCAGCTCACTCAGGCAGAAAATGTACCTGCCTCTCTGGCAGGACTTCTGGACATTGGAAAGGATGATTCTATGTTCGACTTTCGCTTCATGGAGCAGATTCTTGATATCTCGGGTGCTGCTGGGCACTCTGACTGGACTTGCGCCAAGAAGATGATTGAGCCTATCTGTCAGGCTTATCAAAATTCTCATGATGTTGCTACTGGCATCATATCCGGTGAGCTTGGATTGCGAGATGGTTATGATCTCATATTGGTTCGACGTGGGGAGTTGCTTCGTGGAAAGGGATTTCGGGAACTCGAGGTTAAAAATCCTTCAGATCGGGCTGTGATGCGGTTGCTTTGCATGGGCGGAGTTGTTGACCTTGGCACTGCTAGTCTTTACGACAAGGCATGGCTCTCTATTGATGCAAACACCAGAAGCGGCCTAGTCGAAAGCCTCAATCTGGACGGAGAGGTTGGCAACCCCGCTGTGCAAGCAACATATTTCCCGGCTCTTCTCTCCAAAGCGCTGGATAGCGCTCGTTCCAAAGACGAGGAGGGAAAAGTGAGAACTCTCCGAAGTTGCTTCCGCTACCTAAAACGTGTGCTGCATCTCGACCCCCCAGTGTATATGGGTAAGGTTACTGTGGTTGAACGGGACCTTCAATATATTGTGAAGGATACGGTTGCCCGTGGCGGGTTCCAGGCAGATCCGGATATACTTGATGACGAGCAAATTCCTGGTTGGGAAGTCGCGAAGCTTGGTTAGCACTGCTGTTTAGCTCTATACGTTGAAATGTTTGATTTAAAGACTTTTTGTCTACTTCTCTCCCCTATATGTTTCCTTAAATTGCTTCGTAATTACATTTTTTTCTAATAGTCCCTGTAGTGGTTATTCAGATAATAGGTATTATTAGGACACCTTTTTGTCAGTAAAATCGACATCACCTCAGTGTGTATACAGACACCCCTATCAACGGTATTTGGTTGTAAGCGTATACGAACGTCAAGTTAGTCACGTGTACACTAACTACTACCTTATCTATACTAAGACCCTAGTAAAACTAAATTCTACTAATTCTACTACTCTAAATCGTCCTATTCTTATGATTCCTTAGACTCTTAAGAAAATATATATAGTATTTCCTAAAAGCGTAACTCTACTATACAGGGAGATAAAAAGAGTCTTTTTAGGTAAGTTTTACTTAAGGTAAAGTTACTAAGAACCCCTAAAAAACATCTTTTTAGGCGAGAATTAAGGTTTTATATAGGTAAATTTACTAATTTTATTAAGTACTCTAGATAACGGTTTCAACCCTTAATTCTTCTAGAAATATCCCTTCCATTTTAGAACCTCTCTGGATTCTTCCAGAGGGGTACTATCCATGGAAAGTTCCATGGAGGGTGCTTCTAGATGCCGATTACTGACTTTAAACGAGGTGAGGCATTAATAATCGAGTCCGTTTTTTCCGTTCCCGTAGGTAGAGGTAGCCATCTGGTCGGGAAGTAGGCCAGAATCAACCGACCGACTTTAATCGGCCTGGGACTGTCCCGCTGGTATAGGTTGTAGAAACCGATATGAAAATCTGATTTAGAATAAGCTTTGCTAAATGCTGAATAATAAGTATCACTTAATCCAAACCCGTGTACAGATACATGAGAGAGGTGAAGGAGGATGCGCCCGAGGATTAGGAGAGGGAGGTTGATGGTTAATCGTTTAATCCATTGGGAGATATTCAGGGATAGTTCAAGTAGATACATTTATGGAAAATATGGTGGATTTCATTGATAGATTATCTAAATCCACTGGGTTATTCACCTGATAGCCAGAGTACATATACTTCGGCAGATTCCAGTCTCAGATGCAGTTGCTAGACTTTATACAAATACTCTTGCAACAAAATATCATTCCTAGAGGGGAAGGTCTTCGTGCCGGCACTCGGCCTACTGAAGCTTTCTTAAATCTCTCCTAGGCTTGTCCCTACCCACATCTTTTAAAACCCCTAGTTCTCTTACGTCGACCAATATAAGAAAATCGTTTATTTTTGTAAGTTGTTGAACGCATGCTGAGTTTGACAAGCCCTGCCATGTAGGATCTTGGTTTCTGCAACGTTGCGGCACAGTAGAAGGGCCAACATCCAGCCAACACCATGCGTGCAAGATTCCTTCGTAAGCTTCCATCCTCAAAAATGACTTTATTTCCTCATCGGGAGACTGAAATCACCAGCATTATATCACATCCCAAAACTTCACTCTCTCCACCTCCTGAACCCCCTATTATTCTCACATAAAACCCGTGTCTCATAGAATCCGACAAACCAGTCACCATTTGCATTTTGCACACCTTGTCGAGAGACCCAGCTATAGTAGATAGTCCTTTCACCCTCTTAAGCAGCAAGGATACATGGGCAGAGACTATGATTCCCTTGGGAAACTTGAACACTGGCGTATGTTTTGATGTTGAAGTCGATATAGAGTTTCTTATATTATCCACTAGAATCCTAAAATACGCGATGCTTTATATCGAAATTGGGTAAGCTTGTAATAGAAGTAGGTTATACACCTCGGCTTTGAGAGGTTAGTATGTGGGGAGACATTTGAGATCAAATACTCTTTGGGTCCTAGACACTACTATTAATCTTGGTAGTAGATAGTAGGGACGGAGAAGGTTTTACAACAGCGGGTGTCATTTTAAAGAAGACTTTTTAGCGCTGGATTATATTTCACTAGAAAAGATGGATAGAGGCGACGATCCAGCAATCTCTTTTTAATCTGAGCTAGTCAAAGTTACTGAAGCTTAAGCTCTCGGCTATTTTTGCTGTACGTAAATATGAGGTAATATTATACGAAAGTGGAATACGAGGTACGAGCACGAGCTCCCACAAGATAAGCTTTGGAGTTTTTGCATGGATGAGAGACATTGTAGTTCAGAAACAGACGCACGAAAGTTGCTAGCTGGATAGTGAGCTTAACACGTGTACTCGTACAGTGAGGAGGAAGTCTCTTTTCTCTTGGAACAAGTTAACCGCTGTGTAGGTTCTTTAAGTGGATTTAACATGTTACTAAAGATTTTCGATTCTAGAAAGTCATTCGTTGACAAAACACAACTCCAACGTCACTGCGGCACGAAGCTATTTTCTTGCTCTGCCCACAAGAACCTCGTAAAATAATATTATAGGGGTACAACGTAAATCTCCAGAAAGAGGTTCTTCCGGTCCTTCATAAAAATGTATTCGAATTAGGATATAAGCTCTGGTATAAATAGCGATCTAAAACTTCAGCCCTTACACAGCCGACATAAGCGGTCGCACATCCAGCCAATAATGTACTCTCGTTCATGAATCTAACTAGGCCTGCATGCGGCATAAAATATATCATGCGCAGCCCTTTACTACTCGTTAAGAACACCCAGAAGGATTTAATCCCGAAACTCTGGGTTTGAGAACCTACAATGTTGTATAATGGGGCCAGCGTTAGAGTTAAAAACGGGCTGCAGAATAATCACCCCGAGGAGGGAGGATTCCCCAAGTTCAAGGTATATATCCTGATTGCTTCCACCATCTGCATTTTCTCGTCTGCAATCTTTCCTCTTTATTACGCACTGTCCTTACTTCCCTCTCAAATCGATCTCATTCCATTCATTTTCGAAATTCAGACCCTCGAAACTATTCAAAATGCACTTTTCTACTTCGATAATTGCTCTCTTGGCTCCGATCGGGGTTTTTGCTACGGTTGAAGTCGCTTTGTACGTTCGCGACTTTCCAAGAGATTTCACTTCCTGCCTGTATAGAAAACTAATTAGTATCTTCCAACAGCTTCTCCGACCTTCACTGTCAGAACTTTCTGGGCTCGGTAAAATCAACTGGTGTCAACAGCCAGACCTCGATGTCTGGTGGCGGCCCACCAGGCTCATTCTCTGGTTATTATGTGGAAGGCCCCTCTTGCCAACGAACTGAAGGTATGATCCGTCCCTGCGTTCCGTAAACTTTCTAACATTTTTTTCTAGCGTGCTCACAGTTCTGTAGCACCGGAGATTGTCTCGGGGGAAAGGGGCGTGTTAAGGCTAACGGCTGCTTCAGTTCTCCTACTGGAGTTTGGGTCGATGCTCATTGTGGTTCTTGTTGATTACTTTTTCGGGTTTGGCATAAGTTCACCGTACGTAGATTTAGACCTAGAGCCTGGCATGAAATTCTTTAGATATGCCATAATACCTGCATCTCTTTCATCTAAACCTCCCAATACCCTCTCCAAAATCACCGAACTGAAACGAAGTTGAGATATCAAAATTCATGACCACCCTACCAGATGATCCTTTTTTCTCCTTCCAGCGTCTTAGAATCTTATTCCCTTCTAAAAACCACTTTGTAAACCCATTTAATTGAGTGGCACGCGTAAAGCCAGAATAGCATTTAGTAACTTCAATTTCGTTGTGAGGAATTCAACTCCAGCGAACTTGAGGTTCCGCAGAATAAAATTGAGTTCAACGCCCCAGAATAGGAGGCAAAGCTCCAGGGGTTGGATGAGGTGTGCAAGACCAAGATAGGTATCCTCAACCGCAATAGAGTTTGCAAGTGAGAGTAATATAAGAGCACACATTATCGAGGTTTGTTTGATCATGTTTCGAGGTCGACTAATAAAACAATGCATATTCTGGCATCTGTTCTATTGAGTACGTCTATACAAAACATTGTATAATTAGACGTCTAGTTGGGCTATTTGTGTCTATTTAGATAATAGACTAAGTATTTCATTAATAATTTTTACTAGTGGAATTAAGTAAATAGACTAAGAAATTACACTAATAGATTATAAAAATGAAGCTATTCTTAGACTAATTCTTTACCTTCCTGCTAGCCCTAGGTCTTTCCCCCCCTCTACCTCTCTTTTTAGTTACTTTTTGGCCTACTTTTTAGCCTTCCTGGTACTCGTATTACTTGCGTGCGGTGAGATATCTCTTATTAGAAGTCTTCCCTGAGTACTTCTCAAACTCTCTTATAGAGGCTATACTAAATGTAACTATATTCAGAGGTTCTAAGCTGGAAGGAGGGAAAAAGGGAGTGAATCTAGCCCTGTGGGGTAAAAAAAATAGGGTTGGCAGCGTCTATAACACAGGGTAAATACGAGGTCAAAATAGAGAAGAAATAGATGCTTTATTCTTAAGAAAATAGAAGGAATATGTCTATAGAGTATATAGAACATGTCTAGGTGCTAAAAAAAATAAGAAGAGCGTTAATTAATGTTCTATAAGGAATAGAGTTTATTCCTAACCACCCTTCCCCTTTAAACAATCTACTATTTCTCTTACTTTTTATAGGCTTTTCACTTTCTGCCTATGAGCAAGAAAACCTAAAAAATTTAATCATGACTGTTGTAGATATATTTTGTATAGAAACGTTATTCCTTGATTTTAAAGAATTTTAGCCTTTGGGAAAAAGACCTTTTGATTAAATTAAGTTCAATATCGCTCTAATAGATGCCCGATTTGGCCTATCTATAGGATTATCCGATGCCAAGATTATTAATCAAATTTATTAGTCTAATTGCCCACTTTCTCGTATAGACGTACTTAATGGAACATATTTTAAGCTAGAAATTTTGAATCCTCGGCTATTTTGAGATCATGTGAATTCGAGATAATATTTTACGACGACGAATGGAACAAGGGCATTTTCCTCTTTTAGAATATTTGAAATTAAGTAGGGTTCTGGGCAACTTGTGGTAAGAAAGTCCCCGTCATCTCATGATTACTACATTACATTACGAGTCGTACAACACATCTAACAACCCGATGCTGTGGGGTGGTTATAAAATTACCTATTAGGGACGCTGAAATCTCACTTCCTGGATTTCCTTCTTAATCTTTTCAAAGGATTAATTCCTATAAGAGGTATCGGTTATATACAGAGTGTATATAAGGCAGTAGAAGTAGGATGGTCAGATGACTGTTAAGTACACCGGGAATCAAAATAGTAAGAGTTTAACTTTTTTAATTGACTTGATTTCTAACTATAAGGATAGTAAAGGTCTATATATACTCCTTAGAGAGATTCTAGGAGGTTCTATAGATTACAAATATAATAGAAGTGCTTATAAATCAATAGAGATACTAGAATATTCTAGTTCACGTGACCGAATCTTCTAGAACTAAGCGATAACAGACTACTCCGTACAGGGGTGAATAATTGTCTATCCGCCACTAATACTGCTTTTACAAGAACCACTTTTCTATATATTTGCTACTATACTTAAATAAAGCTATTCAGAACTTTATATACATTCTATAAGCTGTAATCACAGCCGCACACCTTGTATATATTCTACTCTCCTTATTATAGAGAATACTACGAATTTCCACATCTGTAATTAACTCTCAGGCCTCTAAAATAGCTGCTCTAAGCCTTCTAGAGTTCTAGTAGACCTCTGGATCTAGCGTTTATAAGATGTCCTTCATTCTATCCTAAAGAGCCTCTATTAGTAATAGATCTAGTGAAAATAGAGGCTAGAAAATCAGAATAACCTCTCTTTCTATTATATATTAAAGAGTATATACTACTATATAACCTAGGCCTCTATCTTATTAAAAAGAGAGCTCTAGGTAAGGGTTTAACAAGTTATAGATATAATTCTAAACTATAGAGAAAGTATACTTATAATAGGACTTCTTTATAATTGTCTTCTATACCTTTTCCTAGAATAATTCTACCCCTTTACTATATTTCCTACTTATACACCTCTAAAACATCTACCTAATCTTTCTCTACTACTAGTATATAACGTAGTTAGGAATGAATAGCTCTAATTAACTCTTCTTCCTTATATACTACTACCTTTTATAATATCTAGGCTATACCTAGGTTTTATCGCTCTAAAGGATCTCTCTCTACTACTTATCTATCTAATCTTTATATTCCTCTGCCTAGGCTAACCTCTTAATCCGATTTACTTCTAAAAGAGGTAGCTTCTTCCTTCTAATACTATATATATATCTCTCCTTCTATAAAGTAGTCTAGATCGTATCTTTACTATACTATATATTCTACTCTAACTATTTAGAGATCTCTACCTATAGAACATCGTAATTAAAGGAGCTTACTATATACTATATAACAAGTTACTTCTAATAAGGTATATTAAGAAGGATATATCGCTTAGAATAGTACTTCTAAGAAGTAGGTCGTTGTTTTAAGGTATAGTAAATCTACTAGTAGGTAATATAATAATTCTAGAGAAGAATATTATTAACTGTCTATCTAGTAGTATAATATAAGGTCTAAATATATAGCCTATCGTCCTAAGTCGTCTTAGGAGTAGAGGTCTTAGGTGTAGGAACGTACTAAGACTTAATTATTAAATAATCTATAATTTAAATTATTTTAAAAACATAAGAAGAGAAAGAGATATAATAGTAAAAGTAGTATTAGGTATTATTGAAAACAGCTGTTTTATTAGATATTATAGCGCCGCGCTATTTCTAACTTAGACTAGCTTAACAATTATTATCCGCTATAGATAGTACTTTGTATAGAGGTGAATAATTATCTATCTACTACTAATACTACTTTTATAAGAACTACTTTTCTATATATTTGCTACTACACTTAAATAAAGCTATTTAGAACTTTATATACATTCTATAAGCTATAATCACAGCCGTACACCTTATATATATTCTACTCTTCTTATTATAGAGAATACTACGAATTTCCACATCTGTAATTAACTCCTAGGCCTCTAAAACAGCTACTCTAAGCCTCCTAGAGTTCTAGTAGACCTCTAGATCTAGCGTTTATAAGATGTCCTTCATTCTATTCTAAAGAGCCTCTATTAGTAATAGATCTAGTGAAAATAGAGGCTAGAAAATTAGAATAACCTCTCTTTCTATTATATATTAAAGAGTATATACTATCGTGTAACCTAGGCCTCTATCTTATTAAAAAGAGAGCTCTAGATAAGGGTTTAACGAGTTATAGATATAATTCTAAACTATAGAGAAAGTATACTTATAATAGAACTCCTTTATAATTATCTTCTATACCTTTTCCTAGAATAATCCTACTCCTTTACTATATTTCCTACTTATATACCCTTAAAACATCTACCTAATCTTTCTCTACTACTAGTATATAACGTAGTTAGAAATAAATAGCTCTGATTAACCCTCCTTCCTTATATACTACTACCTTTTATAATATCTAGGCTATACCTAGGTTTCATCGCTCTAAAGGATCTCTCTCTACTACTCATCTGTCTAATCTTTATATTCCTCTGCCTAGGCTAACCTCTTAATCCGATTTACTTCTAAAAGAGGTAGCTTCTTCCTTCTAACACTATATATATATCCCTCCTTCTATAAAGTAGTCTAGATTATATCTTTACTACACTATGTGTTCTACTCTAACTATTTAGAGATCTCTGCCTATAGAACATCGCGATTAAAGGAGCTTACTATATACTATATAACAAGTTACTTCTAATAAGGTGTATTAAGAAGAACGTGTTACCTAGAATAGTACTTCTAAGGAGTAGGTCGTTGTTTTAAGGCATAGTAAATCTACTAGTAGGTAATATAATAATTCTAGAGAAGAATATCGTTAACTGTCTACCTAGTAGTATAATATAAGGTCTAAATACGTAGCCTATCGTCCTGAGTCGTCTCAGGAGTAGGGGTCTTAAGTATAGGAACGTGCTAAGGCTTAATTATTAAATAATCCATGATTTAAATTATTTTAAAAACATAAGAAGAGAAAGAGATATAATAGTAAAAGCAGTATTAGGTGTTATTAAAAACAGCTGTTTTATTAGATGTTACAGCGCCGCGCTATTCCTAACTTAGACTAGCTTAACAATTATTATCCGCTGTAGATAGTAAGGTTTACTACGTACAAGGGGTATTGATTGTAACTATAGAGATGTCGCTACAGTTACTTAACTAATAGTCTAACAGTAAAATCACCTGTTGTTCAGGCTACTTTAAGAGTTAGCTTTTCCTACTCTTGTTTTAATAGTATTACTTATAAATATTCCTACTCTAAAAACACTATATAATACTTCTAGAGATAACAGACTATATATATAGACATTATACTATAACATAGACTAGTCTATAGATAATATTCTTCTTTCTAATATAGAAATTATATACTAGTAAGTCTATTATACTCTTAATAATAGATCTACTTCTTAATACTCTACTAGTAGATACCTTCTTCTTAATACATCTTACTATAAGTACCTTATTAAATAGGTTACTTAATCCTCTTTTATATATAAGATTCCTTAGATAGAGCTTCTATAATAGCTAGAATAGTAGATATAGTATAGAAGTATAGCTATTAGGAAAGTATTCTAGAAGGAAGAGTATATAAGAGTAGTATAAAGATAGAAAGTACTACTTTTAGATATTAATAGGATTAAGAGGCTTAACTAGGCTATAGAGTATTTAGAATAGACTAATAAGTAATAGAATAAGATTCTTTAGAGTAATAAGAGCTAGGTATAGCTAGAGTATTATAGAAGGTAGTAGTATATATAGCTAATTAGACTCTTAGAAGTTAATTACTCTAATTATATTTCTTATAAATAGTAGAGGAAGATAGAATAGATGTTTTAGAGTTATATAAGTAGTAAATATAGTAAAGAAGTAGAACTGTTCTAGGAAAAGTCTTAGAAAATAATTACTAAGGAATTCTATTATAAATATATCTTTCTAGTTATCTAGAATTACCTTTATAACTCTATAGATCTATATTTAGAGTTATTCTTTTAGTAAGATAAAGGACTAGAGTATAATATAGTATATACTCTAGTATATATAGCTAATAGAGAGGTTATACTAATCTTTTATTATCTATTCTCTCTAGATCTAAACTCTATTAAGGATCTTTAGAATAGAATAAAGGATATTTTATAAGTATTATACTCTAAAGTATATAGAAACTTAAAAAAGCTAAAAGCTACTATTTTAGAAGCCTAGAAAGCTATTATAGATATAGAAGTTAGAGACTTAGTTTATATAATATACTAGCGATGTTAAGATATTAAAGATACTAATAGAATATATATAAATTAGTAGAATAGTCTAAATAACCTTATTTCTTAATATTTACCTCTATAGTACTACTCTTAAAGTAGTATAATATCGCTACTATTATACTACTTTAAGAGTAGTACTATAGAGGTAAATATTAAGAAATAAGGTTATTTAGACT
>LKTO01001020.1:0-11774 GCA_001399465.1 Hymenoscyphus scutula | reverse complement strand
AGAATTTTATAATTAAACTACTAAAAGCTAAGAAGTTAGTACTTTACTTTGATAATATTTTGAATGTATCTGGTATAGAAAGACTTACTAAATATATAATACTAATACTATATATAGAGTTAAGTATAGTAGAATATTTAGTATTTATATATCTAAGAGATATAATCTTAAGATATAGAATATTAAAGAAAATACTCTTAGATAGAGATAAACTCTTTATCTTAAGGTTCTAGACTACTCTTATAGAGCGATTAGATATAAAAAGAAAGCTTTTAATAGCTTTTTATCTCTAGACTAATAGAGGAAATAAATATATAAATTAAGTAGTTAAAATATATCTTTATTATTATATAAACTACTAATAAAATAACTAAGTAGAACTATTACCTTTAGCTTAGTTTATATATAATAGCTTAATAATAGAAATAATACTTATATTACTTTTCTATACTAACTTTAGATATAAATTACTAGTATATAATAGACTAATAAAAATAATAATTAATACTTAATTAGCTTAAATATTAGTCTTAAAAATTAAAGGTCTATATAAGAAACTTATAGAAGACTTATAGTTTATAGTAGAGTATAATATATACTATTATAATAAACGATATAGTTAGAAGCTAATACTAAAAGAGAGATATAAAGTCTATTTATAGTAAAAAAATATTAACATAAAGAGACTAAGTAGAAAACTAGACTATATATATATTAGACTATTTAAAATTAAATGTATTAAAGAATCTTTAAATTATAAACTAGCTCTACTAAAAATAATAAAAATCTTTCTAGTATTCTATATCTCTCTACTTAAACTAGTACTACTAGAAGTACTACTAGCTCTACTTATAGAGATCTAACTAGTTAACCTAAATACTAAGTATAAGGTCGAGAGAATTTTTAACTATAAACTTATTAGAGATAAGATTAAGTATTTAATTAAATAGTTAGATTATCTATATTTAGAGAATACTTAGAAACTAAAAGAGAATATTAGCTAGTATTTAATAGAACTTAAGAAGTTTTATTCTTAAAACCTAAGTCTATCTATATTATATAGTTAGTAGAATAAGCTACGAAAAAAGTAGAATTAAATTCGAATTCTAGAAAAGTATTAGAAAGAGATATATTAGTATAAGAGAGTATATAACTATCTAGATAAATATCTATAGCTATAGCTATCTCTATAAGATAGAGTACCTCGAAGGTAGAGAACTACTTAGTAAGAGAAGGAATAAAGAGATTAGTAGAAGAAGAAGTCGAAGAAGTTAGAGAAAGATACGTCTTTATATATATAGATCTATAGAAAGTAATAAATAGGTTTTTAAGGTCTAGCTAAAGCTTATAAAGAAATAATAAGATATCTAGAAGTATTATAAGGCTTCTTAGTATAAATATACTTAGAATAATAAGATAACTTATTTAAAAATAAGAAATAATAGTAGAAATATTAAGAATAGTAGAAATAAGTATTTATTAAATAATTAGCCTTCTTAATATAAAGAACTAAAGTAAGCTACTATTTCTATTTACTATAAGAGACTAATATAGTTAAAAGGAAGTAGGTTAGAAACTAATATTAACGTTTCGTTAAAAGGTAGTATAGAGACACGCTAGTTAAAGAAGAGGATAGTATTACGAATCACATACTAATATATAATAAGTAAAAACTAGACAGCGTTCTAATAGGTTAAAACACTATTTTATATATAACTCTTAGAGAGTATTATTAGAAAATAGACTAGTAGTATAGAATCTTATTATATTAGTAAAGATTATATAATAGAGTTCTTAATATTTAGAACTCTCTTTAAGCGAGAGACTCTAATAGAGAATAAAGGTTCTATATAAGACTAGTATATCTACTATTAGATAGAAGCTTTATACTTAACTTAATATTATATTATTATTACTATCTTAATAGCTTTATAGTTAAGTAACGAGTTTACCTCTAAGTAAACCTAATCTAATCTAAACCTCTTTATAAGTAATCTAACTCGATAAGACTTAGTTAGCTAGTTAGTTTAAAAATCGTTATATATAGATAATAAAGAGAGTAAGATAGTTATTTTATAATTAGTTAGAGAGTAAAATAGTTAATTATTATTTTTTAAATACTTTATATAAATACTAAAGACTTAAGAAAACTTCTATTATTTACTAAATAAAATTACTCTAGATTTTCAACTAGTACTATATATAACTACTTCTATAAAAACTATCTCTATCTTTTTCTTATAAATAAACTAAAATAAATAAATATCTCGAACTCTTCTCTTCTTAACTAAAAAATATAACCTTAAACCTCTAATAACCTTTCTCTAATAAAAAATAAAATCTTAAAAATCTTAAAAGTAGTAAAGTAGTCTTTAATTTTAGTCTAATCTTAAACTATAAGTCTCTATTTTAACTACTAAACTCTAACTCTAAAAATAAAATATAAAATACTTTCTTCTTTAATAAATATCTAGCGTGATTATAAAATACTCTACTACTTATAACTACTCGAGTAGTACTCTAGAGTAGTCGAGTAGAGTATAAGTAGTAGTTTATATAAGTAGAGTAGAGTAGTAACTTATAAATACTTAAGTAGCTCTAGTAATCTATATATATCTATAAAGTAAAGTAGTTATTCTTATAGTTCTCTCTCTTCTTAGCTCTTTTCTTTTCTTCTTTTCTTCTTTACTTTCTTCTTTCTTCTCTTTAAGAATTACTCTAGCTTCTTATACTAATAATAATATCTACTATATTCTTTAAAAGATAGTTTCTTTACTTCTATAATTAACTCTTCTTAATAATTTCTCTTAACTAAATATTCGCTAGTATAAAGCTAAATACTCTAGTATTTAATAAGAAATTAATTAGTTTCTAATTATTAATAAGGCTTATAAAATCTTATAAAGCTTAATATTAGATATTCTATATATTATTAATCTATAATTTATTATAGAATTTATCTCTAGATCTAGTAGCTTAAAATAAAGAAGTTATATTATAAAAAAAGTTATTTATAGAATATAACTCGAACGCTATACTAAGTTACTAAGCTCGGCCGGTTCGATTTAGCTTATACTACTCTACTACTCTAGAGTACTACTCTACTTATTTATTATACTATAAATATCTAGTATCTATATCTTATATTCTATATTCTAACTTCTCTATAAACTCTATATACTAAGATCTAGTAACGTCTATCTAAATAAATAATATATATTTTCTACTCTCTACTCTAATAACTATAACTATACTATAACTATAGATAGTAATAATACTAATACTAATACTAATACTAATATATCTACCTAATATATACTCTATAAAAAAAAATAGAATAAAAGAAGATAATATTATATATCTCTAAAAAAGAATAAAATTAAAATAAAATTAGACAGCTAAAAAAAATAATAACATTTCTGTCTATTATCTATAAACTTTTCTTTTCTTCTTTCTAATTTTATTAATAAATACTTAAAAGTAAGTAGAGAGAGATATGAAATTTATTACTCCAATTTAGAGAGTAGTATTAAGTAATTAAGAAGATAGCTTTAAGCTTTAATATCTATAGTACTACTTAATTTTACCTAAATTTACGTTATATATAAAGGTGAAAAAAAGGGTGGGTGGTCTTTCAGAAAATGGCTAGTCAATCTATAAATGTAAATTTTCTCTTTGCTCTTTTCTTCTTTTGGTTCAGGGACTTCCATCCATATCATGATGTATATATATCACTGATGTCACTCGCTTGTCCTTGTCCTCAATATCCCAGTCCCAGTCCCATTGAGACAGCCACCCCCTAACACCCCCATTCACACCTACAAAGCAAAATATGCTCTCGACTGGCGTGGCCAAAAAATACAAGGCCCTCATCTCATGTCCTTCCTCCCCGAATCGAATCGAGATATTATGCACCCCCAAATTCTATAAAGCAAGCAGGCTGAGATGAGTACATAATCTCCTCCCCCCCAATTCAAAAGTCTCTCAAGACCTCCGTTTCCCATTCGGACTCTTCCCCTCATTCCTCGCCCGATCCTTCTGATCCTTCTCCAGCAGCAAAGTAAGTTGACTCTTGCTCCGCGCCAAACTCCCCGAGTACCCCTCATGCACCGACGAGCTAACCCCCTGGACCGGTCTCTTGGAAAAGACATCATCTTCCTGTCGAGACTCCCCCGCCACTCTCCCCTTCCCCTTCTCCCGCGCCGACGGAGACGATCTCTGATTCTGATTTCCCGCTCGCTCGTCCGGGATCGAGGTTCCTGACGCGAGTTGTCCCCCGGCCGTCACGGCCGTGAGCGTAGGTGCTATGCTCGCCGAACTCTTGCTGCCTTCCCGATTCCCAAGGCGATGTTCCGATGTATGTGACCGATAACTTTCGGATAATGTGCGAGCTAGAGCGGGTGGTGCATTCTGTGAAGAAGATTCACTGGGTTTCTCAATACTCTCCCTTCTTGACTCCCTCGAGCCATTAGACTGCGATGCCCCTCTCGGTTTCTGACCTAAACTCGAGGAAGATGATGTGTTGGGAATGGCCGGAATCGAATCTTCCGCCACAGAATCCTCACATCGAACCTTCTGCTCCTTGATGGCGGATTTCTTTGGTGAAGAACGTTTCGATTCCCCACCTCTCGACCCAGCCGGTCCCCTCGATCCCGGATTCGCGGCTGGCGGCCGATATACCGGCGAGAAATTCTCCTGGAATCTCGAAGGTGCGGCCTTCTTGCCGCGTGCTATACCTAGGTCTGTAAGCGTTCTCTGGGCGGGAGACTGCATGGAAGCTGGTGATCCAGCAACCGAGGACGTATTTGAAACCTGTGAGACTTGTGACGTTTGCGAACTCTGTCGCCGAGGCATCACTGGCCGTTTCTTCTTCGTGGCAACGAATGCTGGTTTCTTCCTGGTCGTTGCAGATGATTTCTTGTCCGCCTTCGTATCCTCTACACCGACGGGCGAAGGTGGCTGTACGACTACATGGGAATTCGAGCCAGCAGACGAAACTGGCTCGGTCTCTTGTTCGGACTCATGTGGTGAGACGAATCGGGCTGTGGGACGTGGACCTGTGGTTGAGGGGCCTCTGGTCTTCTTTAATATTGGATGTGGCATGACAGTTGGCGGTCTGGATAAATTGGAAGACGAGCTGGTATTATTCCTCATCGGCCGCGGAGGAGGTCTTTGTGAATTGGTGGTGCTTGACGCTTCTATGACCAATTGGGCTTTCTTCTTCTACATGTCCCAAAAATTCAGTACGGAATGGCATGGGGACGGGCGCAAAAAACATGCGGGCAATCATACCGATGGCGGGGTTCCTTCATCACGATTAGGAGGACCGCGAAGAGGGACAAAGGTCTGGCCATGGGAGATTTCGGCAAAGAGATGTGCCACGGTAGCAGCGTCCAAATGTCGGCGTCGACTTCCCCATATGCGCCACCAATAATTCTCCAAACGCTCTGCGGTGGGATCGAGTAAGCGCCGTTTGGTGGTTGTATATACTGTCAAGAATAGATTAGACCTGGGGAAACCGTGGATGACGGGATTAGAAAGGGCGAGGAGGGCATTTTTGCGGAGCTACCTTTCCAGAGTTTGGCGATATCTTCCAACCCCACGGGCTCGGTTGCGATGCGCTCAATACTCCCCCCAATCTGATCGGAATTTACTACGAAGCCCTTGGGCAGTATCTTTGCCTCATCCTCCATCCTCGTAGCGACGCCAAGGTGTGATGGGTGTGAGCAGCAGCTCGAGGCTGCTGCGGACGAGGTGCGTTCTATAGCCAGGGCCGATCCATCCAGATTCCCGAATTTTGCGTGCCAGAGGTCGGATCCCGTGGCGAATATGAAGAAAGTAGCGCCCTCGCAATTGGAAACCTCAATTCCAGGGTGATCAATCACAGGTGATGGCCGTGCTCTCTTCTGCAAACTAATATCTACTTGGGGATGCTCGGAGGTACCGACACTTCAGCACTCTTGGGGGCGTTTCGTTCTCGTTCTCGAATAGTTCTTTCCTCTCTGCTTTTTTTACTTTGTGACTCGACCCCGTGTTTTGGAAGTGGAGTGAATGAATGGGCTGATGGGAGAAATGGATTGGAATTTGAATTGACTTGGGATTCCTCGGCGTTATTGTTTATGGGGAGTTTGGCTTATAGATCGAATTACTTTTTTGCCGTCCTTTTGGTTCGATGGTTGGATAGGATGAGCAGAATCTGGTAATGCTGGCAAGGCGAATTAGCAATGGACACGGCAATCCGGTAGAGAATACGTCAGTATGATCTATGTGTACGTGATAGTGGACGGAAATTTGGCTGGCAGGGCAGGCTCTGGGATGGAGGCGGTCGCTGGAAGTTCAAGATTTGCAGACATGGAGATCAGAGACATCGATCAGAGACAGAGCACCAGAGTCAGAGACATGCGCCTTCCCCCTCTACTCGCTTGAGCAGTGAGCAGTGACAGTGAGCAGTGATCAGTCTGGAACAGGAACGGCATTCGGGGGCGGGGGCGGCTGGTAACAGGTACTGCAACAGCACCTCCTTTTTTCTCTCTCTCTCTCTCTCTCTCTCTCTTTTGCTTACTTTTTTCTTTGGAGGAGGTAGACGACGGTGGAGGGTGAGAGTGACAGGTGATGAAGGTGTGGTTGTACCTGGGTCAGCGGTTTCTCCCAGGTTTGGGTAGGTAGGGTAGGGTATTATTTTAGGTGATGTGCCTGTCAGGGCAAGCAGGGCGTTTGAGGGCAAGGCCCGGATGGGAAGAAGGTGGGGGTGGAGTAGGTAAGTGAGGAAGTAGAAGAGTAGTAGATGAGTAGTAGATGAGTAGATGAGTGAGGTGAGCAATGGAGGAGGAGGAGGAGGTGTGTAGAGAGAGGTTGTCGACGGAGACCGAGTGTCTGTAGTCTGTCTGGGTCTGCTCTGCTTTGGCATCAGACGGATGGGATTTCTCAGTGTGCACCTCAGTGCATGCCGTCAGGAATTGAACTTTCACTAGGAAGCTTAAAACTCAAATTCTCCGTCTCCCGTCCATCGTCAGCACGTCCACCAAACTAGTCAGCTAGTCTCTCGGTCAGAAGCGATGGAAGTGGGACTGAGTGACGGATTTCTTTCTAGAAGTAATGGACCTCGGATATTGCAGGGGGGAAGGGAAGGAAGGGAGGGGAGGGGAGGGGACCTCGATGGATACTGAGCAGGAGGAGGGAGGGGAGCTCCGAGGAGCACTCACTTATCGATAGGAGCTTAGCTTAGCTGTATGGTAGCTGAAGCTATCGAGATGATGAGGTGGGAGATGGGAGGGGTGAGATGTTGGTAAAGGGTTGTCTATGGTGGTAGTGTTTTGTGGTCAACCATAGATTTTCAATATTCGGTAGGTTGGGATACAGTACGCCTCAGGGTCTCAATGATTGACAATGATGGACATGAAATTCCTTTTGCCATTGTACCGGTACCGGTACCAATCTATAGTACTTGAGGTGGCTGTATGGCTGTATGGCTGTATGGCTGTATGGCTGTATGGCTGTATGGCTGTATGGCTGTATGGCTGTACGTACCTGGGCCTCAATATACGGGTATACCTGGTAGCTAAGAGAAACCAACCTACAGTCTACTCCTCCTATAGGTACCTAGGTCCTAGGTACAGTACATGACATGAACCACTTAGCTGGGAACCTGGAAGAGCGAGCCCATCACATGCACCTGCCTAAAGTATTTATTAGGTGGATGTACTAGGTAGGTAGTTTACCTACACCTCCGGCTCGGGAGGTACTTTTTCTCCCGTTTCCTGGGCATTCTCTCCCCTCGACCTTCTCTCTCCTTGCCTCTTCCAACTGCCGAGACTACGAGCATTCGAATCAAATAAAACTCCCTCATACGCCTCACCTCGTATTAGATTAGCCCTTACAAAGGTGCAGTGGTCAGTGGTCAGTGGTCAGTGGTCACTCGGTACCACCCAAGCGGTCGTGCCTCGATCGTCTATCGGCGTCTATTCCTATCACGACGCACCGTCTGTACAGTACAGGTGGATGGACAATGTACTGTACTGTGCGGTACTGTCCTGTACGGCCCTGTACTGTACATGTGCAGGTTGTTACTACGCGTACACTACCTATCCCTCGTGGTCACCGTCAACTGTGCTACTCTAATGGCTACCCAGCCTACCCAGCCAGTCTGCCGAGTTCGCCCCTTGAGGCTCGAATGAGAGGTCAAATCAAGTATGCGTGGCTTGCATATGCTGCCATATGCATTCGGGAGTCGATGCTCATATATGATGGCACCAGCTGTTCTCGCTTTGCCACTGCCACTGCCACTGCCACTCCTCGCTCCCCGCTCACACTCGACTGTAATGGATTGCAGTCGACTGGAACTCTGGAGATGCCCTCTCTCCTCTCTCCTCTCTCCTCTCTCCTCTCTCCTCTTCACCGCTTCCGTCTAAAATATCCTCTGCCTCCTCTCATCTCCAACCTCCCCACCTCCCCCTTCCCCGGACATCTCCAAGAAACATGGTCGAATAAAAAGACGGTGCTGCGCTGCCCATGATCCTCGCAGCCGACTCGCAGCGTAGGGTAACTCCCGGGGAGGGACTCCAACTTCCGCTCGCCGCTCATGATGGAACTGCTGACCACGGATTTCACCAGTCACCTGCGATCCCTTCGTCGCCTTTTGGTTGAATCTCCTCTCGTTCGCTCGCCGCCAATTCCAAACACCGGATCTGAAGACATCCTTAACGCTTTCCACTCGACGACCACAACCTGGTGCATGTAGTAGACTCGTAGCGCAGGTCATCGTGTGACCACACTCGGGAAGGGAGGGAATAAGAGAGAATATCCGGCTGGCCGCCCTCGGATTCCACGACGCGTCCCATTCCTGCCATCGACATGTTTATCGTATGGCCCTATAAGTCAATTCGGTGGCAGATGGTGCAGGCGATGCTCAGCAAATGAAGGGATTCTCTCCATGGTTCTCTCGGACATGGAGCCAAATACTCTCATGTGCAGCAGGGGAGCAATATCAATCAATTGCTATCACGAACCTCAAAATCACGATGCGCTGCACTGCGTTGCGCATCTCCAGGGAACCACCAACCCTCCCGATTTCTTCGACTCATTCTCACTGCTTCTTCTCCCTGTTTTCAATTACCTACCAAAAATCGTCTAACCGCCGCCTCACCTCCCTAATCTCCAGCTGCTATCTCACCATCCTGTCACCACCACCTTGCACCGCATCTCACCATCCCCCCAAAAACAATCATCTGATGCCTCCAACTCTGCCAGCCGCCCAATGGCTTTACAAGCTTCTAGAACGTTGCCCCTGAGCCCTGCCAACGGGCACCCACAGTATGAACGCACCCCCACGTCGTTCTCCAGTCCCACGTTTCTCTCCCCCAGCCCCCTGTCCTACACCCTGCAAGGGGCCAACCGGCAGCAGGCCGAACCCCCGAGAAGTCGGTAGGAGTTCCTTTCCTCATCAAGTCGTCGTTTGCAGCATTCGTGTTGCACCATCACACCGTCTCACGTGGTTCGTCATGTTTAGCATATTTGCTTCTGGGTACACCAAAAAGGATAGATGAACATCCAAGAAGGACCAAGAGCTCCGAAACAGAAAAAAGGTCCAACGACATTCCTGTTTGAAAGAAGGATCGATATGCAAGCCGAAGCACGAAACGACCACCTGCCAGACTTGCAGGCCGTCGTACGGAGAATTTTCGTGGGGATTCGGGTGGCAGAGGAAAGATCGAGACATGTTTCCCCACGCGTGGAAGCACGTTTGGATTCAAACTCGGTTTTTTGTGGAGATTCTTGACACTGCCTTCCTAGGAGGGTTACCGGATTTTCGATATTTTTCTTCTTCTTGGAATTGGAAGATTCTCTAGAATTCTTTCCCTGGGTCCTCGGAGACTCCGTTGACACCTTGTCACGATGAAGCTCTTCCGAAATCACCAAAACAAAACCCATCTTCCCATCCTCAAGGCCAAGGTAAGGGTCTGGAACATGATTGGGCACCAACAGCAATATATCAAAAAAGGGCCCAATCCCCCGTTCCCTTTTCAGACGAAAAGTTGATTGACCACGACGCAGTGACAGGTTTAGACTTCTTGTGAGATTTCCAGTCCAGGACTCCAGGTAAGTCTTTTCAGAAGCGGTGAGACGAGTCTTGAAGCGACAAGGCCGGGCAAGGTCTAAGATTTTTGAAGAGATTGCCGGCCCCGCAGATGCTGTATGATTTACACCGGGGGGTTAAGATTTGTGGAATTTCCAGAAAGTAAAATGTGAATCCCGAGGGTGAGAGTTTTGTTGGGCTGACGGGGGCAGGGCTAGGGGTGGAGCGTGGTATCGGATTAATACGTCGAGTTTATTTTTTCTTAGAAGGTTTTTTGATTCGAGCAATCAAGACTCTATCAATTACGAGAAGAGAAGAGAATAAGAAAGGTTTCTTTTCAGATTCCTTCTCGGGTTTCTTTCTTAAGTAATAAAAGAAGAGTTAGAAAGCTCTTATCTTAACCGCTTTAAAGTCTCTATTCTCTAATCGAAAGTTACTAGTCTTACTTTATATAAAGCTATAAGTTATCTTTATTACTCTTTTTAAATTTTTAATTCTAGAGTCTAGAAATTTACTAAGTATTTTTAAAGATAAGAAAGTAAGAGAGAGAGTAAAAAATAAAGAAAATAAGAAATAATATAGTTTATTAGAACTCTATATATATTAGAACTCTATATACTCTAAAACCTATAGAAAAAGGTACTTAGTAAGTAACTCTAACTTTTTAGTTTATATATAAAAAAAGCTAAAATTAAAACTTTAGTTTTATTACTATATAAATAAATAAAATATAAAATTTTAGACGTTTACTAATTATAGTTAACAATTCGCTTAAAATTACCTCTATATTTATAATTTATTTTTTATTTCTTTAATAACTAAGTGATTATAATTAGTATATATCTAAAACTCTATATTATATTTCTTTATATACTACTAAAACTAGCTTTTTAATTTTAGCTTTTTTTATTAATAGAATAAAAAGTTAGAGCTACTTACTAAGTAGCTTTTTATATAGATTTTAGAGTATATAGAGTTCTAATATATATAGAGTTCTAATAAACTATATTATTAAAAGAGAAAAGAGATAATATATTCTTTTAAAAGATAATTATTTTTTTTAAGAAAGAAAATAGTAAGAGAATTAATTAGTTAAGATAATTAATTTAGTTAATATTTTAATATTACTATCTTTTTTAGTATTAAAATTAAGTTAAGTATTATTTAATAAAAACTTTTATTAAATTTTTCTTTTTAAAAAAAATAACTAGAAAATTAGAATAATTAGATATATATACTAATATAGATAATATTTTTAAATAAATAGTAAAAGTAAATAGAATACTAAATAAATTAGAGAAAGTTAATATATAGTAGTATAAAAGAGATAAATAGATTTTATAATTATCTATTCTCTCTAAGTATAAATAATTAATCTATAAACTTATATAGTTTCTCTAGATTATATATATTATATAAAAGAAAGTAATATTTTACTCTAGGTTTATTATAATAGTATAATAGTCTAAAGAATTTCTTTTATTATTATTAAAGAATAGAAATAAAGAGATAGAATAAAGAAAGAAAGAGAATATAGTAGATAGTATATATTTAATTAAAAAAAAGATAGTAACGTAGTTTATTAGAACTCTATATATATTAGAACTCTATATACTCTAAAACCTATATAAAAAGCTACTTAGTAAGTAGCTCTAACTTTTTATTCTATTAATAAAAAAAGCTAAAATTGAAAAGCTAGTTT
>LKTO01001019.1:0-11794 GCA_001399465.1 Hymenoscyphus scutula | reverse complement strand
ATAAAGTCTATCTTATTAAAGTTATAGAAATTATAGTTCTAGATTCTATATTTTACTCTTATATTCTCTATAAGCTAAAACTATATACTAATTTACTTAGAATCTTTATATAAGACTCTTTAAAAGTTATAAATATAATTAAAACACGTCTTTAATTATAGTTAATATTATATAAATTAATATATCTAGAGCTTTCTAATATCTCTCTCTTCTTATAATTTAAGTATATAATTCGCTATATCTTTAATACTAGTAAGCTAGAGTATAAATTCTTATATATCTAACTCTAGTATATATTAAATAATTACTTTCTCTTCTATCTTAGTTAGCTTATAATAATTAGCGATAGTTTCGTTATAAGAGGTTTAGCTAGCTATTTAATAAGTAAGAGTTATTCTAGATATATTATAGAGGTTAGTAGCTTTTCGAATACTTATTTTTTAGAATAATTAAACTACTTCTATAGCTAGAATAATTCGAGCTTCGCTAGTATAAATCTATATAATTTATTATAGAGAAATCGTATATCTTAGATAGTAGATATAGAAGTAGAGAAAAGTAGTCTACTTAATAATATAGCTCGCTTAGTAATAAACTATATTAGTTAATTTATTTAGATATAAAGTTCTATACTAAGAAAAAGTAATTAATTTAATAATATAACTAACTTAGTAATAAACTATATTAAATATATATATAATATAGTTTATTAGAACTCTATATACTCTAAAACCTATATAAAAAGCTACTTAGTAAGTAGCTCTAACTTTTTATTCTATTAATAAAAAAAGCTAAAATTAAAAAGTTAGTTTTAGTAGTATATAATAAAATATAATATAGAGTTTTAGATATATACTAATTATAATTACTTAGTTATTAAAGAAATAAAAAATAAATTATAAATATAGAGATAATTTTAAGTAAATTATTAACTATAATTAGTAAATATCTAAAATTTTATATTTTATTTATTTATATAGTAATAAAACTAAAATTTTAATTTTAGCTTTTTTTATATATAAACTAAAAAGTAAGAGTTATATACTAAGTAGCTTTTTATATAGGTTTTAGAGTATATAGAGTTCTAATAAACTATATTATATACTATATTAATTAGACTAATTAGATTTAATCTAATTAATCTAAAATAGCTAATCTAATCTAATTAAGAGATCTATTAATTAAAATCTAATCTATTCTAATCTAATTAAATTAATTAATAATTAATTAATTAATCTTTTCTTATTTATACTACTTAGCTAGATCTTAGTATAAGAATATACTTATTAACTCTTTAAATTACTTCTCTCTCTTAGTATCTCTTTACTCTTAATATCTTAATTACTATCTAAGATAAAATATAGTTAAATTAACTTTAGTATAGTAGATAAGTTTTAAATATAGTTAATTTTCTTTATAATTTAAATTTATACTATTTATCTAGAGTTCTACTAAAATAATATATATATTAATTATAGTATTTAGTCTAGCTATTCTTTCTAACTTACTACTAGAATAGTAGTATATTACTAGATAAGTTATTTTATAACTTTATAGATATTAAAGAAGTAGTAATTAAGTTTATATCTATCTATATTATTTATAGTTCTATAATTAACTATTTTACTTTTTAAATTAAAATTAGTAGATATAACTAATTTAGTCTAATATCTATAATATATTTTATTACTTAGTAAACTATATTACTTAGTAAGCTATTTTTCTCTACTACTAACTATTTAACTACTAGACGCGATTCTTTATATTAAAATAATTTATATATAAATAATTAAAGCTTAAATTACTCTTATAATCGAAGTAAAGTAAATAAACTCGCGTTTAAGCTAATATATATTAGTAAAGTAGTTTAATATCTCTTAATTAATATTATAGTATAGAATAGCTAGTTATATCTTATAGATAAATATCTAGTATAGATAGCTAAATCTAACTCTAGTAGAAGAGAAGACGATTATTTAATATATTCTCGACTAAGATACTAGAGAGTTTCCTCTCTAGAAGGTAGATATATAAGATATAGCCGACCTTCTAATAGATAAGTATAGTAGGTAATATATTAGAAAGTACTAGACCTTCTACTTTATTTAATAATAACTAGAGCTTTCTATATATCGTTCTTATATCTATAACTACTAGAGAGCTCTCTTAGAAGAGCTAGATATATTAAGTATATAGTTTCGATTAGCTATAAATATATATATAAAGTATAGAATCTAAGACTTCGATTTCTATAACTTCGATAAGATAAGCTTTATAATAGATATAATTAGTAGAAAGATAGTTATTATATACTCTAATTAATAGTCTAATCTAAAGCTTATTTAGTCTAGTAATCGAGAATAGACTATAGTAATTTATATAGTTATAGTATCTTCTTTTCTATATATTTAAGGTCGATTTCACCTTATATCTTAGTACTAGAATAGTAATATACTAGTAGATTAGATTATTAAAATAACTTAAAATAGTTAGATAGATAATAATATAGAGTTAGAATAGCTTAAACACTTTAATTAAGTAACTCGAGTATATTAAGTTAGCTATTATTAGATACTTATATTAGATAGTTATAAGAGCTATATTAATACTAAGTTTAATAAATACTATAAGAAAGATAATATAATACTACTATATCTACCTTCTTATTTCTTATACTTAACTTAGCCTCTTAATATTAGCTTATTTAGTCTATTAAAATAGATATATAGTAACTAGATATCGCGTCTAGTCTAGCTTCGAATTATATATATTACTAAGAATAAGTTCTTTTCTATATTTAAAGCGGCCTTTACTATAGTTTTTATAGAAAAAAACGTTAAAGATAGCTTCTAAGACTCTAGCTTAGTATCTTAGAACCTATAAGTAGTAATATTAAAGCTAGATATTCGTTTATAGACGTCTTCTCTCTAAGGAACCTCTTCTAGTTCACCTCTTTCTTAGGTCTTCTAGACGCTAAAGAATATAATTAAAGCTATTTCCTAGTCTACTCTAATTAAAGATTAGATAGCTAAGTACTAGAGAAGCTTACTAACTTAAATTATTACTACTATCGACTAGCTAGTAAAGGCTATAGTCGCGATTAACTATAAGTTAACACTTATAACTAATAGAATTATAATACTTAAAGAGGTAAATAAGGTTCTTTTAAAGTAGCGACGTATAAAAAGAACTTATTTATAGAATTCTAGACCTCTTACTAGATTATAGATAGAATAGCTTTTAAAGAATAAAGGCTTAGTTAAAGAAAAGAGACGCGACGAAGATATTAGTAAGAGTCTATTAAAGCCGCGCTATAAGACTAGTCGAGTCTATAGTATCTACTATAAAACTAGTAATAATATAAGAATCTACTTAAAGGTTATATATATATCTAGTTTATTAGATTTCGATTTAAATTAACTATTTTAAGCTTAATTTAGTAGTATTATAGAGTTTAGTAGTTAGAGAGTCTAGAAAAGTAGCTTACTAAGTAATATAGCTTACTAAGTAATAAAATATATTACTAATATCTACTTACTTTCTAAAATATAAGCTTTTATAATATCTCTAGTAGTACTATAGTCTACTCTTATAACGAAACTTAATCTATCTAATAAAATATATTATTTCGATAGATTAGTTACTATATAAAGAGGTTTATATTATAAGATATTTACTTAAAGGTAAACTTATTACTTATATAAAGTAGTTAAAGCTAAAAGGTATTAATAACTAAGTAAACTAAGTTAAGTATAAAGCTTCTATCTAATAATAGATATACTAGTCTTATATAGAACCTTTATTCTTAGTTAGAGTCTCTTACTTAAAGAAAGTTCTATATATTAAGAACTCTATAGCCTTTAAGAACTCTATTATATAATCTTCTATTATAATAAGATTCTATATTATCTAGTCTATTATCTAATAATACTTCTAAGAGTTAGAACGCTATCTAGTCTTTACTTATTATATACTACTATATAATTTATAATAACTCTCTTTACTTATAGCTCTTATTCTAGTAACTTAAATTTAAAATTTAAAGCTTAATATAAATACTACTTCTACTCTTAATTCTACTCTTAATCTCTACTATTCTCTTTAAAAGTTAAAAAGTACTATCTATAGACTTCTAGAGATACTACTTATTAGTATAGCTTAGTAGTTAAAAGTATAATATAAAAATAGTATATTATTCTTTATATATAGAACTAAACTATAGAGATTCTAAAGACTTATAGTACTTAAGTAAATACTATAACTAATTAAGTTCTATTTACTTCTATTATATAAGCTCTTTCGATAATATAGAATAATATAGCGAATCTAATCTACTAGCTCTCTAGTAGTAATTCTTATCTATAGTAGATATAGATATAGTAGATAATTAGAGAAGTAAGAGATAGTTTAATTAAAGATCTAAAGCTAAAGAAGAGAAGAGAAGAAAAGAGAAGACTTCTAGAGGTTCTATAATATAGAGATAGCTAAGAAATTAATAAGTATAGAAATATTAATTCGTTATAGAAATAGTTCTAGGCTAAGCTAGAAAGAATAGACTTTATAAACGCTAGCGAGTAGCTATAAACGAGTCACGTGCTCGGTAGTAGCTAGGTCTATAATATTATCTCTTCTCTTAAGTAGAGCTCGCTCGCGAGCTCTAAATCTACTACTTTATAGATAGTTTATTCTTATTCTTATAATACTCTAGTTTATCTATACTATCTTTCTAGCTCTATAACTATTTTACTAAGTATCTAGAAGACTCTAGAAGAAAGGATTTAGAGTATAAAACTCTTAAAGCTTATATAGATAGTCTATAAAGTTAGAAGCTAGATACTAGACTAGGTCTAGTTCGCTTTATATCTATTAAACCCGGTATTATAACTTTCTATAATAGTCTCTAGAGACTAGTACTTAGTCTATAATCTATTTATTATATCTATTAACTATAATAGATAGTTCTAGTTCTTATAGCTAGTCTAGTAGCGAGTTATTAGAAGCTTTATAGAGCTTATCTATAGAGATTATAGACTATATTTTAATTATTAGAGGTAGATTAATTAAGAAAGTATTTCTAATCTTTTCTAGAACTATATATAGACTAGCTATCTACTAGTTAAGCTTATAGCTTAGATAGTCTATATTCTACGTTTTTATAAATATATAGACCTTATCGTTTATAGTAAAGTCTACTAGTTACTAGTACTTATTTACTTACTTATACTATTGTTTCTAGATAGCTATTATAAATTATATATCTAGATAGATAATAAGTAAAGACTAGATAGCGTTCTAATAAGTTAAGTACTATTAAGAACTCTTATAGTAAATAGAGACGCTTAGGTTAGCTAAGCGATCTAAGAATTTCCTTATTATTAGATCACGTGACTTAGTTATAGAGGTTATATAATTAGAGAAGGTTATAGAAGCTTAAAGCTCTAGTAAGATCTAGAATAAATAAAGTCTCTATATAAAACTAGTATATCTACTATTAGATAGAAGCTTTATACTTAACTTAATATTATATTATTATTACTATCTTAATAGCTTTATAGTTAAGTAATAAGTTTACCTCTAAGTAAACTACCTTAATATAAACCTTCTTATAAGTAATCTAACTCGACGAGACTTAGTTAGCTAGTTAGTTTAAGAATTATTATAGTAGTCTTAATTCTCTTATAAGTAGTTTTCTAGATACTATATATATAAGTTATATATATAACTACTTCGTCTTATAAAAACTATTTATAGACGCTTATTAGCTTCTCTAGACTCTAGCGAACCTAATTAAAGCTTATATATAGTATATAACTAAGCTCTATTTATATAGACGAAAGAGTTATTAAGTTCTAGAGAAGTATAGCTTAAGTATAGTCTATAATTAGTATTAATTTAGACTAGTTATTCTAATAGTAGTTTATAAACAGATAAAGGTATTAGTTAATCTACTAGTTTATATTCTTAGTTTAACTATAAGTTTATATATAGATAGCTATAGATAGCTTAATCTAAGTCTCTAGAATCTAATTAAACTCTTACTAGAACTCTAAGACGAATTATAAGCTATAATTAGAAACGATAGTATCTAATAGTCTATAATAGTACTATATATAGTTAAGGTAGATCTATATTATCTTCTTTATATCTATAGACTTTAGATAAGAGATAGAGATAGATCTCTTACTTAGCTAGTAGATAAAGATAATAATTATATCTATTCTAGACTTATTAGAAGAGAAGTCCTTAAAATTAACTAATATATAATACTATAGACGATCTAGGATAAGTAAGAGGTTAAGGAGTCTAGAGAGATAGTCTCGCGATATATAAGAGCGATAATAGATCTAGTAGTTATAAACGAACTATTATATATCTAAATAGAGATATAGCTAGTAGTAGCGGTCTATAACTAGCTTTAGAGTCTTAGATTATCTAGAGTAGACTATAGAGACTTGATTATAAATCTCGCTTAGTAAGCGTACTTTAAGATCGTTATCCTCGAGTAGAATAAGCTATTCTTAGTATAGTAGAAGGCTATTACAAGTTATCCTCGAGTAGAATAAGTCGTTATTAGTATAGTAAAAGGCTATTATAAGTTATCTAGCTAGAGCGTTCGTCTATAGTATACTAGAGAAGAGCGTTAAGGTTAGTACTTATACGATTAGCCTATAGAATATTATTAATTAAGTTATATAGTCTATTAGCTACTCTAATAAGTATAATATCTACGAAAGAGTTAAAGTCTAGATCTATAATAATCCGCGAGTTGAGATTCTTAGACTATAAGAGAACTTATATATAAGTAGATATCTTTATTACTATTTAACTATCTACTTCTTAGTCTCGATAAGTAAGAGAATTCGCTCGATTCTATCTACTAGACTTATAAATAAGTAGAAAGTTAAATCGAGAGAGAGTTTTAGTCTAGCGAGCTTATCGACTAGATAAGACTTTAGTTATTATAAAGTACTTAAGAGCTTTATAGTCTAAAACAACCTATATCTAGTATAGAGACCTCTCGAGCTTAGATCTCTAAGCTTCTAGAGAATATATAATAGCTAGTATCTCTTTATTATAAATCGAGTAGTTAATCTTAGTAGATATTATTATCTTAGAGAAGTTATAATAACACGTATATAAGGCTTATAGTATAGGTTATAGAATCGTAGAAACTGTTAATTATAAGGGTTCTAAGCTAAGGAGAGAAGAGAAGAAGAACAAAAGCCTAGAAGCTAGAGGCTCTTAAATATATAAGGTATATCTAGCGTATACTTCTAGCTAAGAGCTAAGCGAGGGATAACTAAGCAAGAGATAAATAAGAGATAAGTAAGGGATAACTAAGTAAGAGATAACTAAGTAAGGTATAGCTAAGTAAGGTATAGCTAAGTAAGGTAGAGTAGCGGTTAGAACTATTATAGAAGTAGACTATAGAGTACTACTCTTAATTCGGCTATAACTAAAGAAGTATACTACTTAGAACGCTATTAGAGGAATTAGTCTTAATAATAGACTTATATTATAGATTAAAGTATATAAAAAGAGATATATTAATAAGCTAGGCCTTTCGTTTAGAGAAGGCGTTCTAATAAGCTAGTATCTACTAAAATAGCTAGTCTTTATAAGTTAGAGCTCTTAATAGATATATAACTTATCTATAGCTAAGAATAAACTTCTAGTAGAAGTTATAGAAGCTAAGAAAGAACTAAATACTATAGACTATAATAGAGCGTTTCTAGTTATAGATTATTATTTCTATCTTTTCTAGATTAACTTTAATCTTATTAGTACTTATATAGAAGTTTAGATACTTTATATAAGTAATATTTAACTTAGATTTCTTAATATTAGTCTATAAGCTAGCTTTAAAAAGCTATAAAAGAATCTTATAGATATATTTCTAATAGTCTAGCTTATTCTTAGAGTAAATAAGAATATTATTAAGATAGACTATATAAAAGTTATCTAAATAGTCGAAGAGTATATTATTTATAAACTATTAATATATTATAAGTCTATTAGTTAGTTCGAAAGATATAACTTTATACTTATAGACTCTATAATATATCTAGAGCGTTATTAGTTTCTTAGACTAAGAGTTAATTCGAATCTAGTAAAAAGCTTAGTATATATCTAGCTTTATAAAGGTATAAGTCTTATCTAGATAAGTAAGAGTTTCGTTAATTAATAGAAGAGAATACTAGTTCTTATAGATTATATTATTTAGCTTATAGTAATTAATATAGAACTATAGAGATCTATTAGACTTCTTAATAAAGAGAATCGAGGCTATAAAGAGAGCTTAGCTAGTCTTAATAAAACCTTTATAAAGGTTCTTAATAAGGTATTATTTTATAGCCTTAAGCTTATTTATTAACTAGAAGTAGAGAGAGCTATAGAATAAGTCGTCTACGTTTCTACTTATAAGTTTAATCTTATAGTTATATAGACGATAAGAGAGAAGAGTATTAGATATAGCTTTAGAGAAAACGTCTATAAGGTTCTAGTAGACTCTAGAGAGACTTTCTTAGACTTATAAGTTATCTTTTTAATCTATAAGCTCTTTTTCTATTAAGTAATTAATCTTATAAAGAGAGATACTAAAGGCTAGAGTTTTAGTATTATATAGATTATAGCGATATATAGTAGTATTAATAGTAGCGATATCTACTAGTAGAAGGTTAAGATATATACGTTTTAAGTATACTATAGAGGCTTTATAGATATCTAAATCTATAAGAGCGCGGTTTATATTTTATAAGTTATTCTAGCGATTCTAGTACTCGCTATAATATATAGCTAGAGGTATAGTAGATAGGCGCGCTAGAATCTAAGAGACTAGTAGATCGTTAATAAGGCCTATAGATAGTTATAAGTCTCTCTAGTATTTATATATAACCTGTTTCTCTAGAGTCTAATTAGAGCGATCTATATTAGCTTAGTAATCTAGGTTTAAGAGTCGAGTCTTTAGAATCTTAGAGTCTAGAAGATATAGCTAGACTAGTTTAGAAGAAGAAGAGAGATCTATAGGCTAGATAAGTTAGCGCTAGTAAGAGTTAAGTTATATATTAAGCTACTTAAACTATATATATCTAAGAATAAGATTCTAATAGCTAATATTAAGAAGAACTTTAGAGATGTTAGATTATTTATAGCTATCTATATATATAAGGAACTGAATAAGTAGTAGAGTATATAGACGTAGTAGAACAATTAATATTCTATTAGGATATAGAATAAACGATGCCTCTATCGTACCTCCGTCTACCTTATAGTTATATAGGCCTAGAACCCTCGGATCCTCTCTTCTATCTATATACTTCTTGAAACCATCTATAGTATTAGTAGTATTAGCCTCCTTATAGACCTCTGTCGAGCTACATCTATACGTCTGTCGCTCTACTAAGACTACGTGCTTACTAAGCCTCTAGTTAACCTAACCCTCTTAATCTAAGTCCCTTATAAATACCTTCCCTTCTAGGTTCTTGTCCCTAAGAACCTAACATTTAAGTATCTACTTGATTCTATAAGTACTTCTTTTACCTAGAATAAATAGTAGAGCTATACTCTCTTACTTCTATAAATGTAAATAATAGAACTACGCCTTCTTACCTTATAAACATAAACAATAGAACCCTACCTTCTTACTATCGTTGCCTAAGTAGCGACCTAATAATAAATTACTTTCTATAGATCTATAACATTTACTTATTTATTATTATATAGTATATACCTAGCTACGAATCATCTACTCTATATTTCTAATATTCACTTATTTATTATTATATAGAATCTTATTATTATAATTTATAAGCCTTAGTAGGCTAGTATATAGTTCTAGCCTCTAACTCTTCTTATTTTCTTTATAAATTCTACTTTAAACTTCTACTTTTAACTTCTACTTCTACTTCTTAATAAATCTTAATTAACTTCTATAATATATCTTTTCTCTAGCGCTATAGAATCGCTCCTTAGTTAGTAGTACCTTCTACTAGCTTGTTCTATCTATATTACCTTTATTGTTCTAAGAATTTAGATAGTCCTAACTAGGAGTTAAATAGTTACGTTAAAATAGCTAGCTATAATATTTATAAACGTTGTTACTATATAGGAAAAGTATATTACTAAATTCTCTAGAGCTGTTATAAGTAAGTTAACGCTCTTATTACCTGTCGTAAAGCTATCTTTCGCTTACTAGATAGCTAGTATTTTAATAACAGCTTAGAAATCTAGTCTCTTAAAGCCGCTCAAAAAGCCTATACTAACAAGGTAGAAGCTATTATTCGCTCTCTTCGAACCTCTAAAACCCTTAATAGTATAGAGTACTTAATTCTTTTAAGTATCTCCTAAATATAAGCTACTCTTAATAGAATCCTTAATGTTCTACGTTACTAGGTTTTGTTTCCTTACTATACTCTGTTATTTCTATTTCTAATAGTTCTCTAGAATAACCTACCTTCTCTAAGCTAGAACAACTCTAATAATTTTAATAATAATATTAATAGAGAAGAAGATAAGGAAGAAGAAGAAGATTTAGTTAGTATTTCTATACTTTCCTTCTATATGTTAGTTTTAATAGAAGTATAGTATCTAGGTAATAATAAGATAATAGATAGTCCTTCTCCTTATCTTTCTACTTACGCTACGCCTTCTTAACACCTCTCCTACTCTACTACCCCTCTCTATATACCTGTCTACAGCCTTCTACCTACACCTAGACAGGCTAATCAAGGCCTTTAAGTACTATCTAAGGATATACCTAAAAACAATCGCTCTTCTTCTAACAACCCCTCTTCTAAGCGTCTCTAAGATACTTATAGTCGGTTTAACAAGGAGTAGGCGATAGGTGATAGTATAGTTACATCCTTTAAGCATTTAAATAAACATGTTGTTTTTCCTATAGTTAATCTCTAAGTGTCTCTCTAATTTCTCTTTCTTTGTTTTCTTACTATTTATAAACCTAAGCTCTTATATTTCCTATCTATCTAGCCTTTAGAATAAGTGTTTTAATATTCTTTAATCGCTTTCTATACTCCTTTAAGGTTTTCTATAGACTCTTATATATTATCTAATATTAAGTAACACCTCTAATATATAAGATACTATCTTTCTTTTCTCTTATTTCTATAGTTAAGTATTAACTCTACTTTATAGCGCTTGTCTCCCTTAATCTCTATTAGAGGTAGCTCTAGAACTACGTCTACTTAGAGGTACTAAGGCTCTAATAGTAAGATGTAAAATATATTATAGATTTTATATAACTCTAGAAGTATTAATTTATATACTTATTAGTAGTCTTCTTAAATAGCCTTAATTATAAATAGTTCTAGGTATCTATCTACTAGCTTTCTACTTAGCTATAACTAGTAGATATACTTACTCTAAAGTATTACTTTATTATTTACCTTAAATTTTATATTAAGAGTTCTCTTATTATAGTATTTCTTTTATATCTTAGTTATAGCTATCTATTATAACTTTAAGGTTTCTTGTTTCTTACTTAATACTTCTACTCTACTTCTTACTACTAGTACTTCCTCTTCTATAATATTATTCTTAATATAGATTTCTACTAATAGATAAAAACTATAAGTAGTATAAAATAGAGTTATTCTAATTATAGTATAATATAAGTTATTATAGATAAATTCTACTAATATAAGCTTTAAGGCCTAGTTGTCTTAGTAGTAGTTATAATAATATTAGAGATATTATTCTAGTATCTAGTTTAAGTTTTTAGTCTAGCTATCTATCTATAGATAGAATATAGTACTTAGTTGTCTTTATATCTTAAGTA
>LKTO01001018.1:0-11796 GCA_001399465.1 Hymenoscyphus scutula | reverse complement strand
GATAACTAAGGCTACAACTAAGCGTAAAAGTCGTAAGAGGAAGTATATTAAGGGTTAAGAGACATTAACAGTAGGCAAGGTAGCTAATTTAATTACTTCTAAGGAAACTAGCAACCAGAAACAAGGTAGAGAGTCTAGGAAGAGAGTTCGCATAGACAGGCACTATAGCCTTTGTAGCAAAACGGGGCATAATTCTCGTACTTGTCAGGCAGAAATATTAGATGTAGAAGATAGCGACATTTCCGAATAGTACTAGATAGCGTCTATAGTTATAACAAAATGTGTAGTGTTAAGTATTTTACATCGTAATAATACTAGATTGAAAAAGTAGGCGACTCGCTTAGGTAGGCGACTCGCTTATGAAACACGTTATAGTTTTAAATAATATAACTAGTACTATTAGTAATATAATATCTAGTATAGGTTTAAAAAGAGTAGATAAAAGTATAGTACTTTTAAAAGATAATATTATATAATTTAATTAATAGATAGAGATAAATATAAAATTTATAATTATATATACTCTTTTTAATATTTTAAGATAGTATATTAATATATAATAAAAGATTAAATTTATAGAATTATTTATAGCTATAGCTTAAGAATATACTAATTTAGAAGAGAGAAATACTCTTAATTATTTACTATAATTACTATATTTACTATAAATTTATAGATAGAACTATCTCTCTTTTTAGAAATTATTAATTTATATAATATAGTTTACTATCGAGTTAGCTATATTACTAAGTTAACTACTTTAAAATCTATATAAAAGATATCTATATAATATAGTTTACTACCGAGCGACGTATATTACTAAGCGGCGTACTTTTCTCTACTCTACTATCTAAAGAGTAAAATTAAATAATTATAACATATTATATTAATTAATCTAAATCTAAATCTAATAAACTAGAAGTATCTATAGCCTCTTAACAAGTTTACATATTATAACTAGACTTTCTATAGATACTACATCGTCGCCTAGATAGCTGCCTCTTCTTTTACCTACCTCTCTTAGAGCGCTTATCGCGTCGAGCCTATTCCTCTACTTCCTTCTAAGCTAATACGTCCTACGTATCCTCTATAGTAAGTGCCTCCTCTTAACAGACCCGAGTCTTTTTAGCTCTCTAGCGTTTACTTAGTACTTTATTTACCTTACGAAGAGTATAGACTTTAGCTAATAATAAAGTCATCTTATAAGCTAATAGCTCTATACCCTTAGCTAATATAGCTACTATCTAGAAAATAGAGGTTAGTAAGCTTCCTTAATAACGTGTAATTCGATTCTTAACTAATATCGTCTATAAAAGAGTATTAGTTAGGTTATAAGAAGTCTATAAGACCTAAAGGTTAATATTAGTAGAGAGGGTAATAGTAGGTGTTAGAGTCTATAACCTTATATTAAGCTTTAAAAGAATAGCTTATAAGTTAAAAGATACTAAGCTAGCTCTATAGAATCTAGCCTAGCTATTCTAAGCTGTTATAGAGGCTAAATAGACTACTTTAAAGGTAAGAAAGAACTTAACCTTTATAATATAGTTAATATAAGCTTTAATAAAAGTCTTAATTTCTCGACTATATACCTGTTTTAAGATACTAAAACACCTAACATCGAGTAGCTAGGTTAAATGAGAGAAATAAGAAGATAAATAAAGAGTAATAATATTATATACCTTATAGTACTCTTAGAATTCGGCCGACTCGTAACTCTTATATCTATTAAGAATAAGTATTTAATATAGACCCTTTACTTAAGTAGAAGTATACTTGTCGAAGTACTTAAGCTATTCTAGACCTATCTTATTATTTATCTATCTATTACTTATAGGTTTAATAACCTAGTCGTATAAGAGGCTGCTCTTAGTATACTAACTTATAAGATAATTCTTCTCTTAAACTACTAAAAACGAAGGAACACTCTAACCTTCGCTATTAATATAAACAATTACTATCGCCTATTCTCGATTGTCTAGCTAAACTGCCTTGCCTCTACTACGTCGATCTACGTGAGTTATAACTATTACTAGAGAGATTATACCTATTATAAAGCCTGTCTTATTAAAGTTATAGAGATCGGAGTCTATAATACTATATTTCGCCTATATATTCTCAACTAGTCGATACTACGTGCTAATAAGCTCTAGATCTTTATATAAGGCTCTTTAGAAGTCGTAAACACGATTAAAACACGTCTTTAACTCTAGTCGTTATTAAATAAATTAATATACCTAGTTCTTACTAACGCGTAGTACCTCTCGAGATTTAAGTAGAAGATTTACTATATCTTTAATACTAGTTAGACAGAGCGTAAATCCTCTTAAATCTAGATTAAGTATATATTAAACAATCGTGTCCTTCTCTAAGTTGTTTAATTTATAACAATTAGCTTTAATTTTAGAGTAATAGATTCGGCTAGCTATTCTATATTAAAGTATTACTTTAGAGACCTTATAGATCTTTACTATAGAGCGTTTACTTAGCTTTTTAGATATTCGAATAGCCTTAATAGCTAGAATGATTTACGCTTCTTAGGTTTAAATTTCTATAATAAATAGTTAAAAAAACACGTCTTAAAGTTTATAAGTAGTAGAGTAGAGAAAAGTATATCGCTTAGTAATATATGTCGCTTAGTAGTAAACTACGTTATAGCTATATATCTTATATATTTATAAATAGATTTATTTTAAGGTAAAATTTTATTAGAGAAATAAGGTTTTAAGATTATAAAAATATTACTTTTATATCTTTACTAGCTTTAATTAATAATTCGCTTAAAAAGACATCTATAATTATTAGCTATTTTTTCTTTTTTAAATAATACTTTAGTATAAGTTAGATAATATTTAAAAATTAAGAAAAAAGAATCTTAATATATTAATAAAACTAAGAATTTAATTTTAGATACTTTTATTTATAAATATATAAAGTATATATATTTCTAGTATTCTATATATTCTTACTTAAACTAGTTCTACTTATAGAAATTTAACTAGTTAATCTAAATACTAAATATAAGATTAAAAAGATTCTTAACTATAAATCTATTAGAGATAAGATTAAGTATTTAATTAAATAGTTAGATTACCTATACTAAGAGAATACTTAGAAACTAAAAATAAATATTAACTAGTATTTAAAGAAGATCTAGAAGTTTTACTAATAAAATCTAAAGCTATCTACTATTTAGACTTAGAGTTATAGAAACTAGAATTAGCTAGAATATTATCTAGATAGAGAACTACTTAGCTAGAGAAGAAATATATAGATTAGTTAGAATAAGAGTTAGAGAGAGAGAAATAGACTTCTTTATATATATAGATCTAAAGAAGAAATAATAAATTAGTTTATAAAGTCTAGATAGAGTTAGTATAGAAATAATATAAGACTTCTTAGAGTAAATATATTTAGAATAATAAGTAGACTTAGTTATTAAAAGAAAATACTAGTATAAATATTAGAGATAATAAATAAGATTTTACTAGATATTAAGCTTTTTTAATATAAAGAGCTAGAGCGAGATATTATTTACATTTATATAGATATATTTAAGTATAAGAATATACTAGTCTAAGAAGAGAATAGTATTATAAATTATATATTAATATATAATAAGTAAAGACTAGATAGCGTTCTAATAGATTAAATACGATTTATATATAACTCTTAGAAGTATTATTAGATAGAATACTAGATAATATAGAATCTTATTAGATAGAAAGGTTATATAATAGAGTCTTTAAAGACTATAGAGTTCTTAATATTTAGAACTCTCTTTAAGTAAGAGACTCTAACTAAGAACGAAGGTTCTATATAAGACTAGTATATCTACTATTAGATAGAAGCTTTATACTTAACTTAATATTATATTATATTTAATATCTTTAACTACTCTATTCTTTAGTAATAAGTTTACTTCTAAGTAAATAACTTAGTATATTTAAACCTCTTTCTATATACTAACTATTAATACTTAGTTACCTTAGTTAGTTAGTTTAAGAATCGTTATACTAGACTACTCTATTACTACTTAATAAAGTCTATTTAAATATTCGCTAAGAACTATACTTGTGCGCACGGGTGAAACGCCCACCCTGCTGGAACGCCTAACCAAAAAATACCCCTATTTTGGAACTTTTAAACGTAGAACCTTAATTCTTATGACTACTACACTCGAATTTGTATGTAAGCTTCATTGAATCTTACTTTATATGTCCAATTATCTACAAGCAAAATGACACGTCCTAGGGCACGCAAATCGGTCGATTTATCGGTATTACCCCTCCTCCATCGTATCGAGCTCGCGGTTACACTCTTCAAGAAACACCAAAGATTGTGTACAGATATATCTATTAGGAAGGCGGCACATACATATGGAGTAGAATAGGAGAGAGTACGAGACCGCCTACAAGGAGTAGTGCCTCGCCGTCGTTTTGATGTGGAGAAAATGAGGTTATCGCCATATGAAGGAGTTATTGAATCCCACTGTTTTAAGCTTTATGAGTGGGGATGGCCTGCAAAGATATACCAGGTCCGGAGGATGGCAACAGAGATACTTGTAGAGAAAGGAGACCTTACCCAACTAGGAAGGAACTAGCATCTCTCATTCCTAGAGCGCCATCCCTCCCTTAAATCCCGCATCGCTACCCCTTGTTCTATAGACCGTATTGTCGCCTAAGATCACGAGATCTTTACACACTGGTTTAACCTTTTCTATACAAAAAGAGCCGAGTACAATATACAAGACGATGATATATACAATATAGATGAGAAGGGGGTAGCTCTGGGTGTTGCTGGAAAGTCACGTGTTATTGTACTGAAGAGAGAGGGAAATCCGACTACTTCTTAAGGCTTAGGAAGCAGAGAGTGGGCTACAGCTGTAGAGACTTTCTCTTTGACTAGGCGAGTATTACCCTCTTTTACTGTACTAAAAGGAATCAAGAACTAAAAGAAGTGATATAAAGAGATAGAGAGAATAGGTCTTAGAAAGAGTGGGTATTATATTACAACCTTAGAGAACGGGTGGAGTAATAATTATCTTGGAATGGATTGGTTTAGACTCTACTTTAATGTGTATACAAAACCCTCAAAAGGGGAATTCTGTATGCTTATTATAGATGGTTATAACTCTTATATTACAAGTGAGGCTATACGCTTTTGTATAAGAGAGAAGATTATTCTTCTTTACCTTCCACCTCATGCCACCCACTTACTCTAACCTGCAGATGTCGGTTGTTTTAGGCCTGTAGCTTTAGAATATAAAGCTACTATCACTCTTACATACAATTTTAGTGTAACCTTTAATATAGATAAATGCCAATTTCTTGAGCATTGGCATGCCTTAAGAGCAGTTGCCTATTCTGCCCAAAACGTCAGAAGTGCGTAGCGGAAGTCAGGAATTTTACAAGACGGCAAAGATAGACGACAACATGTACTAGACAGTCTTGCTCTACTTTAAGAAACCATAACATTACTATCGCTAAATGAACTCTCACTAAAACCCATTTCCTAAGTTCTACCCTTAAGAAACACTCGTTCCAAGAGAAATGACAGCTCTTTACCTCCTATAGCAACTGTATTACTATTTAACTTTAATGAGTTAAAAACACTACACAACCTTGTAGCTATCTAAACCATAACCAACTTGGTTAGCCAGAATATAGACGACCCTTTCATGCTAGTACGGGATCTTCTTTTTACTCTTGAGAAAGTAAGCAAAGCGGCTGGGAACGCTTTCATAGATTCTAAGATTACGAGTTCTTTAAATGAGGACCTTGTGGACGCTACTAAGAAAAAGAAGAGAAGGAAGAATATTAATAGAGAAACTGGTATTGAAGGGTCGTACGCAAGAGTGTGTGGAAATGAAGTACTTGCAAAGAGAGATGTTTAGGCATCTATAAAATACTAAGACGAAGTTTTAGCTACTTTCTCTTCAGCAGCTTTTGGGGGTGCTTTTCAGTGTGTGATTACTGAAGAGGATATACTTCAAAGAAGGGAACAACAAAAGAGCAAAGCAAAAAGGAACCGGAATCGGAACAAGTCTCCCACTAAAACTCCTACCAAAAGAACCCTCAAACCAGCTCTCAAACTTCCTCCTACAACACCTAACTTCATTGACTTAACACTACCCAACCTATAAAACACTACACTTCTAGTAAGGATTGATGATGTTATTATTCCTATTAAAAAGCTAAGGAGGAAGAAGAAAGAGATTTTAGTAGAGCATGTAGAACAGGTAGAAGAAGTGGAGAAAGTGGAAGTAGAAAGAGTAAGGATAACTTAGAGTAGAAGAGTCTCAAGAGTACCTAAAAAGCTCTAACTTACCTCTTTCTTTGTAATATAAACTCTACCTTCAAGGCACCTTTTACCTCCTTTATACTATATAAATTTTTATTTAGTATTTATAAATTTGTCTCCTTAATTAAATCTATTTCTATAAGTTATATATAATATCCTAATTTCTTATCTACAAAAGAACTCAACTTCCTAACTATTCTGTCTTTCCTAGGATATAAGAGTAATATAGCATTTATTTATATTATCGCTTTAAACCTCTCGTAGAATAATAGAGCGTGTAGGAGTAGAGTAAACGTTATAGTAGAGAAAATTAGTAGAGTAGACTAAAAAGCGACTAGTAGTATATATAGATGAGAATAACCTTATTTTTATATAAACTATATTAAGAAATATAAGCGATATACTCTAGCGCATCTTTTAAACTAGTTTATATATAATTTAGGTGTATTTTAGTAGAGTTATAGTAATAAAAGTAATAATAGTAATTTTTTTAGTTAGACGTTCTACCTATATATATAAGTACATCCTCGATTTCTAGTTCTAGAGAAGTAATCTCTAAAGGCTCTAAGAATCCTTATTTCTTATCTAAGTAGATTATATCTAGAGACGTCTAGAGATATTTTAATTTTATAGTCTCTAATCTAGTCTTAATATTTCGAAAGATAATAACGTGGTTTACTACTGAGTAGATCATATTACTGAGTGGATCACTTTTCCCTACCCTACTACCTTTAAGATAGAATTAACAACTATAACGTATAGTATTAATTAATTAGAATCAGAATCTGATGAACTAGAAGTATTTATAGCTACTTGACAAGTGCGCGCATTATGACTAGACTTCCCGCAAGTGCTACATTGTCTTCTAGACGGCTGCCCCTCCTTTTGAAAACCCCCCTTAGAGCGCTTATCGTGTCGAACCTGCTCCTCTGTGTCCTTCTGAGCTAGTAAGTCCTGTGCATCCTCTATAGTAAGTGCACCCCCTTGACAGACCCGAGTCTTTTTTGCCCTCCAGCGTTTACTAAGTGCTTCATTTGTCTTACGAAGGGTGCGGACTTTAGCAGATAATAAAGTCATCTTATAAGCTAATAGCTCTGTACCCTTAGCTAGTGTAGCGACTGTCTAGAAAATAGGTGTTAGCGAGCTTCCTTAATGACGTGTAATATAGTTTTTAACTAAAGTTGTCTACGAAAGAGCATCGGTTAGGTTTCGGGGGGTCTGCGAGACCTAGAGGTTATCATCTGTAGAGGGGTCTATAAGGGGGGTTAGAGTTTGTAGCCTTATATTAAGCTTTAAAAGAACTGTATCTAGATTAAAAGGTACTAAACCAGCTCCGCGGAATCCAGCTTAACTATTCTAGGGTGTAATAGAGGCTTAATATCTAGCTTTAAAGGCAAGGAAGAACTTAACCTTTATAATATAGTTAATATAAGCTTTAATAAACGTCTTAATCTAGAAACTATACTCCTGTTTTAGTATACTAAAACACTTAACATCAAGTAGCTAGGTTAAATGAGAAGAGTAAGGAGGTAGATAAAGAGTAATAATATTATATACTATATAATACTCTTGAAATTCAGCGGATTTATAACTCTTATGCCTATTAAGGATAAGCATCCGATATAGCCCCTTTGCGCGAGTAGAAGTATGTTTATTAAAGTACTTTAGCTATTCTAGACCTGTCTTATTATTTGTCTATCTATTACTTATAGGTTTAATAACCTAGTTGTATAGAAGGCCGCCCTTAGTATACTAATTTAAGAGGTGATTCTTTCCTTAGACTACTAGAAACGAAGAGATACTTCAACTCTTACTATTAATATAAATAATCGCTATTACCTATTCCTAATTACCTAGCTAAACTGCCTTGCCTCTACTACGTCGATCTATATATGTTATAACTATTAATAAGGAGATTACCTCTATTATAAAGCTAGTCTTGTTAAAGTTATAGAAATTAGAGTTAACGATACTATATTTAGCCTATATATTCTCAACTAGTCGAAACCATGTACTAATTAGCTCTAGATCTTTATATAAGGCTCTCTAAAAGTTATAGACGTGATTAAAACGTGTCTTTAACTCTAGTTATCGTTTAATAAATCAATATGTCTAGTTCTTTCTAACGTGTTATACCCCTCGAGATTTAAGTAGAAGATTTACTATATCTTCTATACTAGCTAGACAGGGTGTAAAGCCTTATAAATCTAGATCAAGTATATATCGAAGAATCGACTCCTTCTCTAGGTCTATTAACTTATAACAATTAGCTTTAGAATTAGAGCGGTAGGTTCAGCTAGCTATTCTATTAGAGAGGCTTGTATATAGTACTTTGTAGATCTTTACTATAGAGCGTTTACTAAGCTTTTTAGATGTCTGAATAGCCTCGATTACTAGAATGATTCTCGCTTCTTAGGTTTGAATTTCTATAGTAAATAGTTAAGAAAACGCGTGTTAAAGTTTTAAGGTAGTATAGTAGAGAAAAGTGATCTACTTAGTAATATGATCTACTCGGTAGTAAACTACGTTATATTTAGTTTTATTATATAGAACTAGAAATTTATCTAATATAGTTAGTTTATAACCTTTAGTAGTATAGAGTATCTATAAATCGAACTTAATCTTATCTAGATCTATCTATTAGTTTCTATCTATTAGTTTCTATATACGAAATATCTAATAAAAGTCTATATTTTATCTACTTATAGCTTATTATTCTAATCTTCTCTATTAAACGATTCTAAGAGAGTAGATAATAATTTCGCGAATTCTAATTATAAATCTAGTTATAATAGTATCTTCTTAGTATCTAAGTAGGTCTTATAATATTATTATAGAGTAGTATTAACTTTCTCTACTTATATTCTATATTCTTAGACTTTAAGCTATTTATCTAAGAGTATAGTTCTCTTAAGAAATACTATTATCTCTTTAGTAGTAGTATTAGTATATTTTCTCTTTTCTTTCTAAGGTTTCTTTACTTTCTTCTAAGTATACTTATTTAATATATATCTAGACTAGCTATATAAATAATATAAGTTCTACTCTTATCTATAGTTATATTTATTCTAGAAAAGCTCTTCTCTCTAAAGAGTCTTTATTTAAGTACTATTTACTTATTTATAAGATTTATTCTACTTTTATAGAGTTTAGATATATTATTTCTAATACTTATAGTTATATTATTATTAAAATAAATAGCTAAGTTAATAAGATTAACTAGAGTAGATAGTACTAGTATATAAACTATATTATTCTTAATATTATTCTTAAGTCTCTTATTAAATTTATATATAAGTATCTTTATATCTTATTTTACTTTTATTATATAATACTAAAATTCTATAGTATAGACTATAGCTTCTTCTCTAAGATAAGATATAGTCTAAAGACTATAGTTATTATAGTTCTTAAAGTAGTTATTATTAAACTTAAAGTAAAGTTTAAGTTAAGTATAAACGTCTTAAGTTTCTTATATTTTCTATAAAACTTATTAGAAAGCGTGACTCTAAGAGTTTCTATAGCTTTAATATTAATTAGTCTAGTATTCTCTATTATAATATTTCTATTAAAGTCTTTACTATTACTTAAAGTTATTAGAGTCGTTCGAGCTCTAGTAGAACTAGTTAATAGAGTTAGGTTTTTAGTAGATATTACTATAATTTAAACTTCTAAGCTTAGATACTTAAAGTATAATAAAATTTAATCTATCTAATAAAGATATTATTTTAACAGGTTAGTAGCTATATAAAGAGCTTTATATTATAAGGTATTTACTTAGAGGTAAACTTATTACTTATATAAAGTAGTTAAAGCTAAAAGGTATTAATAACTAAGTAAACTAAGCTAAGTATAAAGCTTCTATCTAATAGTAGATATATAAGTCTTATATAGAACCTTTATCTCTAATACTATCTTCTATATCGCTTATTAATACTATCGATATATTACTTCTATTATCTAGCGATATAAGCGATGTCTATTATATAATTTTTAATCTAGAAAATCTCTAGATCGCTTAGCTAGTCTAAGCGTCTCTATTTACTATAAGAGATCTAATAGTACTCGATCTATTAAGATACTATCTAGTCTTTACTTATTATATATCTATATATAATTTATAATAATATATCTAATATATTTTCTAATACTACTCTAAGAAGGTTTTAAAGTACTAAGATAAAAGTAATAAAGTAGAATAAATTAATTAGCTTATTTAATATTATAATTCTCTATTAAAAACCTTCTTTAAATTATATATATTTACTAATATACTATACTAGATTATATTATATTACTTAATATAATAAAGTTATTTTTATTTTAATTTATAATAGCTATTAAATTAGTAGAAGAGTACTTATCTTTTTATTTTACTTATTATTTAAAATAATTTAGCTATAATATTTTAATTCTATAAAAGTATATAGATTAAGTACTTCTAATTAACCTAGTAAATAATAATAATAAACTAGTTTTAGATACTAAGTCTATAGTATTTTATCTACTATTAAAAAGAGTATTATTATATACTTTATAATTTTATTTAATCTTAATTCTATTTATTTAAAGCTACTTTATAATTAATAAGTTAACTATACTTATTATACTCTCTCTATTATAGAATCTAGATACTAAAGATAAAGAAGTTAGTTATCTACCTTATACTATAATATAGTTTATTAGAACTCTATATACTTTTATTAACTCTCTAACTCTATTATTTTAATATATATTTTTTACTCTTTCTAATAGAGATATAAACTTAAGAAGTATATATTATTTTAGCTATTAAAGCTATTTAAACCTTAAAAAGAAAACTAAGTTATTAAAAAGCTATAAAAATCTATAAAGTTTCTAAATCTATACTTTATCTTAGAATAAATAACTATACTCTACTTTTCGATTATCGGCTAGTAAATACGAATTTAACTAAGTTAGAGAAGAAGGTTATTATTCGATATATACTTGATTTAGATATAAGAGGCTTATACTCTAGCTAGCTAGTATAGAAGATATAGCGAATTATATTCTCGAATTATAAGAGAGAAGATATATTAGAAAGCTCTAGATAGATTAATTTATATAATAATAACTAGTCTTAAAGACATGTTTTAATCGTATTTATAACTTCTAAAGAGCCTTATATAAAGATCTCGAGCTTATTAGTATATAGTTTCGACTTATAGAGAAAATAAGAATAAAATATAGTATTCTAGACTACGATTTTTAGAATTTCGACGAAACTAGCTTTATAATAGATATAATCACTTCTTCTATAGTTGTTATATATATAGATCGATATAGTAGAGGTAAGGTAGTTTAGCTAGATAATCGAGAATAGACTACTATAATTACTTATATTAATAGCGAAGATAGAAGTATTTCTCTATTTTTAGTAGTAAAGAGGAAATACTACCTCTTAAGCTAGTATACTAAGAGTAGCCTTCTATATAACTAGGTTATTAAACTAATAATTAATAGCTAGACGAATAA
>LKTO01001017.1:0-11807 GCA_001399465.1 Hymenoscyphus scutula | reverse complement strand
GAAAATTAATACCTGTAGCCTACTACTCTAGAACGCTAGACCTAGTATAGTAGAACTATACTATATTTAAGAAGGAACTACTTACTATAGTCTTTACTTTAGAGTATTAGAAAATCTACCTCTAAGGGACGAAGTATTAGGTAATAGTCCTTACTAATCACGCTAATCTTCGAACCTTTACTACTACTAAGGAACTTATAAGTAAGCGCCTTACTAGATAGTTAGAAACTCTATTATATTATAACATCGTTATCTAATACGTTGTAGGAATAATAAACCTAAGAGTAGACGCTCTTAGTTATAAACTAGGCTACGAAGAAGCTAGAGAATATATAAGGCTAGTAATATTAAAAGAGCTATCTAATAGAGACTTAGCTCTAATAGTTTATTAAATTATAGCTATATAGATAGTAGATCTATAGCCGGACGTAATCTAGAACATATATAAAGAGAAGAACTAGTATTATAATAGGAAATTATAGGTTCTAAAAGAATATATAAAGTAGTTTATTAGTAAGTACTATTTAGTATCTACTTATAGACATTAAGGAATAAGAAGGACTACTTAGTAGATTAAATAATACTACTTTATAGACTATCTACTAGTAATTATTAAGAATATAATAAAGAAGTATAATACCTATATCTAGAATAAGGCTTTACGCTAGCTACTATATAGATAGATAGGTACTACTTCTATTCTATAGACACCTTAGAAATTAGTCTCTTAGAATTTTATTATTAAACTACTAAAATCTAGAGACCTAATAATAGAAGTTAAATATAACTTAATCCTAGTTATTATAGAAAGACTTACTAAATATATAATACTAATACTATATATAGAGTCTAGTATAGTAGAACATCTAGTATTCGTGTACTTAAGAGACATAATCTCAAGATATAGAATATTAACCGAGATACTTTTAGACAGAGACAAGCTCTTTACCTCGAAATTCTAGACCGCTCTTATAGAGCGATTAGGTGTAAAAAGGAAGCTCTCGACAGCTTTCTACCTCTAGACTAATAGAGAGAACGAACGTATAAATCAAGTAGTTAAAACATACCTCTGTTACTATATAAACTACTAGTAGAACAACTAGGTAGAACTATTACCTTTAGCCTAGTTTATATATAATAGCTTAACTATAGAAATAACACTTATATTACTATTCTATACTAACTTTAGATATAAATTACTAGTATATAATAGACTAATAAAAACAACAAGTAATAATTAGTTAGCTTAAGTATTAGCCTTAAAAATTAAAGGCTTATATAAGAAACTTATAGAGGACTTATAGTTTATAGTAGAGTATAATATATACTACTATAATAAACGACGTAGTTAGAAGCTAATACTAAAAGAGAGAGATAAAGTCTACTTATAGTAAAAAAACATTAATATAAAGAGACTAAGTAGGAAACTAGACTATATATATATTAGACCGTTTAAAATCAAATAAGTAAAAGAACCTTTAAATTATAAACTAGCTCTACTAAAAATAATAAACATCTTTCTAGTATTCTATATCTTACTTCTTAAACTAGCACTACTAGGAGTACTACTAGCTCTACTTATAGAGATCTAGCTAGTTAACCTAAATGCTAAGTATAAGGTTAAGAAGATTCTTAACTATAAAATCATTAGAGGCAAGATTAAGTATTTAATTAAATAGTTAGACTACCTATATTTAGAGAACACTTAGGAACTAAAAGGGAATATCAGCTAGTATTCGGCGGAACTTAAGGAGTTCTATTCTTAAAACCTAAGTCTACCTACAGCGCGTAGTTAGTAGGATAAGCCTCGAAAAAAGCAGGATCAAGACCGAATCCTGGAGAAGTGTTAGCAGGGAAAGTGTTAGCATAAGAAGGTGTACGATTGTCCAGGGAAGCAGTTGCGGCCGTAGCAGTGGCCTCGGTCTCAGCCCTTTCCTTCTCTTGTACTGCCTCCTCGCGCTCCTTTTCCTCGGCTACATCTAATTCTTACAGGGACTTGAAACCACAGGCCATTATATTGTTACAACGACGCTGAAGGAATTTCTTTTATTTACAAAGACATAGAATCTTCGCCATCGCTTCTTCTTCCTCTTCCTCGAGCTTCTCTTCCTAGCAAGCCAGAGCCTCGTACCCATCAAGGAATTCAGGCTTGCCGTCACACCGCGAACGTCCGACGCGAACACATTCAGAGCAACGGGTGTGTCGGGTACTCATGATACAACTACGACCATGGGTCTAGCAATAGGAACACTTCATAGTAGCAGGAAAACCACGGTTAATAATGTTAGTTAGGAGTACCTGTTAATCGTGGGTTTTCTTAGAGGACATGTTAAAAGAGAAAGAGGCCGACAGCCTCTGATTATTATTTCTTAGGTCGTACTTAAGCGTAGGGACACGCTAGGCTAAGAAGGAGATAGTGTTACGAATCACGTGTACATATAACTAGTGAAGACTAGGCAGCGTCCTGACAGGTCGAGTACTATCATATACTCTTATAGTAACAGAGGATCGCTTAGACTAGCTAAGCGAACCAGGGATTTCATATAGGTTAAATCACGTGACTGTTATTAATTAGTGATGATTAACTAAGTAACGCTAAGTAAGATTAGGATGATCAGGGTGATTATACTGATCAACGTAAGCAGGAAGGTTCTATATAAGACTGGCACGTCTGCTATTAGATAGGAGCTTCGTGCTCAACTTAATATTACATTGTTATCACTACCTTGACAGCTTTGTAGTTAAGTGACGAGTTTACCTCCGAGTAAACACCCAGACCTTGATTGTACCTCTTTGCAAGAACAAACCCCAGCGATACTCAGTACCTTAGCTAGTTAGTTTGAGAATCGTCACACGTAGGAGACAGCTTGTATAATTATGAAGAAAGCGTAGAACAAGAAGTAAAGAGATATTAACCCCCACTAACGCGAAGTAGACTTTAAAGTAGGAGATAAGGTCTAGGTATCTACAAAGAATTAGAAGACAGAGCGCCCTAGCCACAAATTAGACTATCAAATAGCAGGCTTATACGAAGTAATTTAAAAGGTTAGATACTCCTACGAAGTTAAGTTACTAGCATCTATAAAGGTACACCCTGTATTCTCTCTAGACTGCCTACGAAAAGCCTTAGACAACCCTCTACTAGAACAAGTAAACGAACCACCCCTGCTAATACAGGTTACGGACGATAAGGAGTAGGAAGTAGAAGAAGTAATTATAGTAAAGAAAGTAAGGAGTAAACTATACTACAGGACAAAGTAGGTAGGCTACGACGAGGACCTAGAATAGTATCCTACTTGTGACTTCAAATATTCGCTACACAAGCTAAGGAACTTCCATATAGTACACCCTACACAGCTAGGTCCCCCGCGTCGCTTAGGTGATTGGATTAGAGCTTATGAGGATGGGGAGGATTCGTACGAAGATTTAGAGGATAGTACAGAGGCTTCTACAAGCTTGAGGGCTAGCTTCTTTTCAAAGGGGGGGGTAATGTAACGGTTCTGACCGCCACCCTACTGAGACAAGACCCTGGGAGGAACTCGGCTAATCAGAGGTGCCTTGCTTTGGCAGATCCCTTGCTTTGGCAATCTATCGATTGATCCCTCGCTTTGACATGCGCCCTAGCCGCCTTATGTATTTAAGAGCCTCCAGCTCCTGGGCTTCTGTCCCTTCTTCTCTTTTCTCCTCAGCTTAGAATCCTTGTAATTGACAGTTTCTACGATTCCACAACCTACACCGTGGGCCTTGCGTACGTGTCGTCACACTAGGCCGATACTAATTAATTACTTCTTACTATCAAACTAATCTAATCTAATCAAATCTAATCCTTTCTCACTCTGTTTCTCCTTTGATACAGAAGTACTTGGGCTAGTATTTAATGAACGCCCTCAGCTAATTTTCAGCTCGTTTTTCGCTTCCACCCCACCCCCCTTTTTTCACTACTATTACTTATATATAATGCAATTCTGGGTGTTTTTGTATAAAAAGTAGTAGAAATTAAAGCTCTATCCCTAGAAATCATTATCCCCTCTATGGTCTATAACTTTCTGGAGAGTCTTTCTCAGGTTACTAATTATATCATCTATTACTTTCTAGGGTACCTTCTTCTACTCCTATGCCTATATAAGCTTTAAATCTGCCTTGTTCTTTAGTTGTTTCTTTCTCTTATGTAGTTGTTACCTTATATACTTCTAAATCTGCTCTATTAGGTTTATATCTAGTAACTATGCAGGGTAAAGGAGGCGCTAAATAGAATAGTAGTATAATACTTCTTTAGTTACCTTGTAACTATAAGGGCTAGTATTATCTATAACTAAATATATTATCTTCCCTCTCTCTAGTTTACGTAGTTCCTTATACTAAGGGAACAACTTTAGCTTAAGATACCCCTTGTAAAGCCGGTACTAATCTACCCCTCCCTTACCTCTGTCCCTCCTCTTATATGCTTGTTTATGTAGAAAGTTATATAATTCAGCCCTCTTTCCAGGTACCCTACGTCCTTTACTAGCCTAGTAGTCTTCCTTAGCCTGCTCTAGCCGGTTAAACTCTCTCTCTATATGGTGTAACTATTATACGTTAGCCTTGGCTAAATACGTCTCTGCGTCCTTGACTTCCTGTGTTGTTTCTAGGTTGTATATGTGGTAAGGACCTTAGCGAAAACCTAGGCAGATGGCACTAAAGAACTGTCCATCCGAGTACCCCTTTACTGTCTCTGTCCGAACGTTCTTATGGTAGTACTCTTCCTACTTCTGCTAACACCTATCCGGGCTATTATTAAGTTTCATATGTAAGGCAGCAGCGTCCATAAACACTACTTAGGAGAGGTCTATCTTAAGGAGTCGTTTAGCTAACTTAACGCGTTGTTCTCTAAGAACTAGGGTAAGTTTAGGCTTAAATCCCTCTCTTATAAAGGAGTAACCTTCGTCGTATAAGACTTATTAAAAGGAAGATTCTGAGAGGTTCTTACTAGGGTCTTGGTTACCCTAAAGACCTAGGTCGCAAAGGTGTGATATATTTGACTTCCGGCGTTCGTCTCGTGTACTTGTAACCTTAGAAATAATCCGTCGTCGTAGCTCGGGGGTGACTTTAAGTGGTGGTCCAGGGCGAGGCCGATTCTTGACGATAAAGGGTACTGAAAGTCGTTGGCCTCGTGTATTCCCATTCCGAGTTCTGGCAGCGTTCTCTCGAGCCCTCCTCCTAATATCCCTAACCCCTGTCTCTGAAACAGACACCTATTCCTCGTCTTTTTTTGCCCACAGAAGTGACTCTTGCTTGTTGGTATTCTGTCCACTTCTACTAACAATTTGAGTGCGCTGCCAGATAGGGACCTCACGCCGTGAAGTCTTGTTTATGCGCGCCTTACGCCCCTTCCTTTTTCTGTGTTTTTTGGCCATTTTGATGTTGTGGTTGTGAAATAATTGTGAAGTGAAAAGTATGTGTTTAGGTGGTGATCGCTTCATTTTGGTGCTAAAAAAGTGGTGACGAGCTGAAGGGCGTTCATTAAATACTAGCCCAAGTATAATAAGAATCACGTAGTATTATAAAAAGCAAAAACACTTCTAAAGACTAACTCCACGGCGGTAGAAAGAGTAGTTCAAAGACTTCCGAAAAGAAGAACAAGACGAGAGAGTAATTAATTGGTATTATCCCACACCACGAAACTATGGTACCAAAAAGTATTCCAAGGGAGGTAGGTACCTCCCCTCTCCATCCACCCCAATCACCCAACTATCCCCCCACCCCACCAACCCACGCCTTTGTTAGTAGGCCACCTCCCACAATACCTTGCGCGCCTCTTCCACCACCCCTCTCCCCTCCCCTTCACCTGCATTCCCCATGTCTCATACGCAATCATCATCAAATTTCTATCAATCATAAACCTAACCAGGTTCTTCGTTATTTGCTTCTTCGAAAAAAGAGAAAAAAATAAAAGGGATCCTTCCGAAACATTCATTTTTGTGTTGCCCATATCATCTCATCATCTCTTTCGGTCACTATGAGCTAAGGGTTAGTGCGGGTGATCAGTTCATGGGCCGGGCAAACGAATGTGAGGTGAATGATTTTGGAAAAACGAAATTTGAGGCAGGGAAGACTTACGTGCTCAATCGTCTGGAAAGTTGTTGCAATCCCTTGTCATTATCTGCAGCCTCTCTTGCTCTTTCCAAAGCTTGAGCCCGCCCCTCCTCACTCTGTCGGGTCACCTCCTCGTGACTGGGTGGTAACCTCTCATTTTGCAAATCAACCTTGCGAGCATCCTCGAAACTGCTGATGGCATTCTTGATACCTTCGGCTCCGAGCATGAGAGTGCCAGCTGGGAGTCTACCTCCAGAGGCAGTTTTCAATTCTGTAACACGTTCCGATTCCTCACGGAGGACCTGGAAGACTCGCGAGAGACGTCCGATGGCAAGAATCTTGTTTCTAAGTGCGCGCTTCTTGTATTCGATTGAATCAGGATCTAATGGTGTAGTTGGAGGTGGTGAGATTGGACCAGGTGAGACGGTAGATGGGGTGGCATCCTCCTTGAGCTCGTCCTCGGAGCATGTACCCAAAATTGCAATTAACATATCGGTGATCTTCTCTCCGACGAAAGGTAGAGACCAGGTGAAGACATCCATGAAGTTTGGAAGCCAGTAAGGGTGGGGCGTACAGTTAAATTGTCTGATGTTCATGACATTATTCTCGTATTTCAGGACGGCGGCCTTGTTGTTGTACACATCCAGGTAGTTGGGTGCAGAGAAGATGGTCATCACACTTGGGAATCCTGTCGTACGTGTTTTGCGGTACATACGGTATCCAGCATCTTGTGCTTCGTGTGCGCGAATAACAGAAAGGAGATTGTTCTTTTCCAAAAAGTTGCAAGCCGCGGGGTAGGAGAAGAAGTAGGAGCAACCTCGCACGTGATTGTGAATGAAGTATTCCGAGGTCTTTTCCTGACCAAATTCCTCAAGAGGATCAGCCCAAAGGATATCACACATCAGCCCGTGGGTAGGAGGCTCGCGGAAACGATCGATCTAGAAATGCATTAGCCAAGAGCTTGGAAGAGGGGAACTGTTACATACGGTTCTGATATCATCCAAGGTGTGCAACTCGGGACTCAAACCACCGTGAATACACAAGAACTGCTTGTTCATGACAGCAGCCAAAGGAAGCGCACAGAAAGAGTCCATAGTTGCGTCGTAGATTTTTTCGGAATATTTGTGCTTACACTCCAGCTTGAAGGTAAAGTAATCGGTCAAATGCCTACACTCGTGGTTTCCTCGAAGAAGCCATAAGCTATTGGGGTACCATATCTTGAGCGACCAGAGATATAGCACACACTCGATACTGAAGTACCCTCGATCGACGTAGTCACCCAAAAAGAGATATCTCGTCTCTGAAGGATCTCCACCGACCTCAAATAGCTTCATCAAATCGTAGTACTGACCATGCACATCTCCACACACGGTAATTGGCGCGTCCATTTCCAGAAGATTGGGCTCTTGCTTCAGAACCTTGGTACCCTCCTCGATAATGTAGAGCGCCTGTTCCTCCGTCAGACGACCCTCGCGATAAAAGTGCTGCTTTAGGAAAGTCAAGTTGGGTTTCGCAGGATCTTTGGGATCGAAAAATTGCTCGTCGGTCGGTGGGTGCATGGCTGGAGCTTGCACATCTGCGCCATATCGTGTCAGCGATTGCATTCGAGGTACGAGGAGACATGAGGGGGGTAACGGGGGCAAGAGTAAATACCTTTGCACACGCGCTCTGTGGTGTTGACGGTTGACCCATCTTCCATGGTATGAAGGGTGAAATCGATCTCTGGTACGGGCTTCTTGGTTTGGATGGCCCTCAGCGCATTGTCGACCTGAAGCTTCTCCTCCACGATGCGAGGCGTGGTTGGGGGCTTGGAATCTTCGCCGTCCATGGTGGCGATTGGGGGAGGTGAGATGGAGATGAGTTTGTAGGAATTGCTATCAGACGGCAGAGAGGAGATAGGTGGGTAGATTGATTATCCTAATAGGTAGCTGGCGGTGATATGTTGACGTCGTGAGGGGTTCGGATGAGGCGAATGTAAATTCTGATATGGGAACTGAAGTGGTCGTGGGGCACGCGCACTCCCACTTGGCAGCGGCTGTTGGTCAGCGGTAGGTGCTTGGTGTAGATGGGATGGGACGGTGAAAGCGATGGACCTCGGTGCTGGAGCAAATATTGACAGGATGGAATTGCAGGTTCGTTCTGGTGGGGAAGGGCACAACGGTGATACTGTGGGTGGTGTTGTACGTGGGTGGGTAAGGCTGCACGAAGAACTCGAGGGGTTGGAGTCGGAGTCGGTCGGTAGGTAGGTAGGTAGGTAGGTAGGTAGGTAGGTAGGTAGGTAGGTAGGTAGGTAGGTAGGTAGGGTAGAGGTGTAGGTAGGTAGGTAGCACAGACGAAGTAGATGGGAACCCTTTCTTCGCGACCTGCCCTTGGTTGATTTTCTGTCGAGGAAGTAATTCAGTTCTCCGCTTGTTCTCGGGAAACAGACGCTTGACGGGAGAAGGTTAGGTAGGGACGTTAGGAAACGGAAGCTGAAAAGGTCACCTCGTCACGTTAAAGAGCCACTCACCGAAAAGGCAATGAAGGCATCTTCGACTACCCCTAGTCTGCTGCCTAGAGAGCCTAGCTCCCCTCCCCGTACCTATTTGTAGGAGACCAGTCGCCCATCGTTGTAACCTCCCCTCACATCCACAACTTCTTCCACCGCAATTGAAAGTCGGAATAGCTTCACATTTTCGCTGCAACAAGAAGAGGAAACCGTCTCACGCGCTTCGCCCCGGCCGGCACGCTCTTGCACGTTCCCTATTACTGGGTCGTGAGGTCGGTTCAAGGGCAGCTCAAGCCAATTGCAGTCCATCTAGACACAGCCCTCTCCTCTGGCAAAAGTACAGTAACAGAGCCTCATAGCTGGCCTGCAAGCTTGATCCTTCGGGAATTTGACCTGCTGCTCTGGCACAAGGTGCCATTGCCAACTACCTTACACCTGCAACTTCCATCCAATTAATACTCGTATCTATCTTTTACCAAAACTACCAAAACTACCAAAACTACCAACAAATCCACTATCTGCAAGATGCACGATAACCGTACTTGAGCCTCTCCTCCTCCCCCTCTTTTCGAGTTATCTATACTAACCACGAAGCAGGCCCTCATCCATTGCTGGCCCAAGTCCCCTTGACCGTCTCGCCCTTTGTATCTCTCCCCTCTGCCACCACTCTTCCATACACATACAAGACGCTCCCTTCGACGTTACCTCCTTCATCCACGGGTCTCTCATCGTCAGAAGATAAATCCCAATACGTCGTCTCCAACTCCGGCCACGCAGCGCATCCAGACGACATCATAAAGTCATGTAATGAACTCAAAGCCTACATCCAAAAGATGCAAGAGGATGCCGACAAAGAGTTAAAAGCCTGGGACGATGCAATCGCTGCCCGAGAACTCGCAGAAAAGCGGAGGGTAGCTCCGGGATGGCTGGATAGCGATACCCACATATTAGAACCGGAAAAGAAGAGTGATGCGAATTCTTCTGCTGGTCAGGGAGTCAATCAGTCGAATTCAAATCTTATGAATATCAATGTGTATACTCCTGTTGCGGTACCAACGGGAGAGGGACCGGGAGATGAACTTGATCGCGCGTTTGGGGGTTTGAGAATTGCCAAGTGAGGACTATAAGGATAGAAGAAACAAATAAAAAATGATATATCAAATTACAATCGAGATCTAATAGGTGTCTATGCGCTTACTATGTTTACTATGTGCAAGGAAATGCAGTGACAGCCTCGTCTGCGGGGCTACACATGGCAGCCTTGCGAGTGAGGCAAAATACCAAAGCTCCCGAGGTCCTCCAACTACAATATATGAGCTTCCCGCCCAAAGATTCCCTTCCTTAAACATCCTGTCATCCACAAGATGCCTCCCCGAATACCCCGTGTTAGTCCTAGGCTTTCCAAACTATCCAAATCTTCAATCGCAACTCCGTCAACTCAAATATGTCCCCTCTGCACGTTTGCAAGGAATTCATCACGACGACCAACATCAACACCTCGACGGCAGAATCGAATTGAACGACGTCAACAATCCAATACAGCAACTACTATAAACACCGAGACCCCGAAACCCAAATTTTCAGTCTCCCCTCGAATTGAACTCCGAGATGCCCTGAATGAGCTGCAGAAACATGCCGCCAACTACGTTAATATTTCGAGAGTGCAATTGGCGATCCGGGGATTGGAACAGCCCCCAGGAAACGAGACCATACGAATTGCTATCCTCGGACTAGCAGATGGAGGGAATTCATTAAATAAAGCAAAGCAGCTCGTGCGGTTACTCCTAGCCGATCCATTGAAAGCGGAAGAAGAGTGGGAACGGATATTACTCGACGAACAACCGGGAGACCGTCCGTTGTTATTACGTGTTGGACATGAGGGCGAAGAACCTGTTTATAGCAGTCGAATGGTACGGGAGTTACATGTTTCTTCTCCGACGCTGAATGGACATAAGTTGGAAATCTTAGTTTTGGAAACGGGGCTTCAGCAAAGTACTTTTGGAGGCGGGGAAACTGGGAATTGGGAGGAGACGCTTTTGGTTCCTACGATGGAAATAGCCACCTCGGGATCGGGACGATATACGCCAATTACCACCCCGGTACACAAGTCTTTAGTTATTTCCCAGGGCATTGTTGGGGCTTCGTCGCTCATCTCAAGTCACCTCACCACACAGAGAGAAACCATTGGAGCAGCAGTTGATGTACGTCTCGGAGAAAACGAGGACCCAGTAACTTTGCCGTTTCAGATAATCAATGTCGATTTGGGGAATACAGCTCTCTCTTCTTTCCGACAAAGTGTAAATAATGCTCTGGACTACGAGCACAGCTGGTTCGCAAGTGGCATCCCCGAGATCCTCGAATGGCTAAAATCAGAACCCTCAACAACCACAGGACAAAGCCCAATAAAACCCCCGATCCTCCAACTCATAAGATCAATCCTACAATCCACCAACACAGCAATCCAAGCAGAACAAGCACGCCAATTAACCTTATCTCTCAACTCCCGACTCTCCCCCTCCCAACTCGACTCCCTCAAACTCCACCTCTCCAAATGGGCCGAGAGCGCCCACACCGAACTCCGCGACCACCTCGACATCGCCTTCCACGGCCAGAAATGGCGCCAACTGGGCTGGTGGAAGCTCTTCTGGCGCGTCGACGACGTCTCGACGATCGCCTCGTCCGTCCTGACCCGTCGCTTCCTCGTCGACGCCGAGAAGGAAATCATCTTCCTCTCAGGCCGCATCGAAGAAGCCGGTGTCTTCACCCGTCTCCCCTCCTCCCCCTCTACAAACTGGGCATACAAACCCCCTCCCTCTCAACAAGAACCACGTCCCGAACCGAAACTAGGCGCTGCACCACAACCCCCTCGCATCAAGGACCTCCTTATCCCCGAAGACAACGAGCGCGGAATCAAGAATCAGAATTGGCCCCTCCATATCCCCGCCACCCGCCGCTATCTCAATCTCGAAACAGTTCCCGCTCTCCAAGCCCTGGCGCAAAAATTGGTGCTGAGGACTCTTACTACCTCAAGTCTGTTTACGGCCTTGGGCGGGTTAACGTACGTCTCTACTCTCTCAACCTCGCTTTACGAAGCTGGGGCTGTGACTGCTTTCGGTGTTGTCTGGGCGTTGAGGGGGATGCAGTTGAAGTGGGAGGCGGCGAGGACGTTTTGGGAGGGGGAGGTGAGGGAGGAGGGGAGGAAGGCTGTTAGGGGTGTTGAGGGGGTTGTTGGGGGGGTGCTTAGGGG